>JAOEHY010020968.1:5461-26718 GCA_025447955.1 Psilopsiagon aurifrons
GTAAGGGTGGTGAGGCACTGGAATGGGTTGCCCAGGGAAGTTGTGAATGCTCCATCCCTGGTGGTGTTCAAAGCTGGTCTGGACAGAGCCTTGGGTGGCATAGTTTAGTGTCAGGTGTCCCTGCCCATAGCAGGGGGGTTGGAACTAGATGATGTTAAGGTCCTTTCCAACCCTAACTATTCTATGATTCTACAATTCTATGATTCTATGATTCAGCTCTTGAGTCCTCTATACAAGAAAGGTGTGGACCTCTTGCAGCGGGATTGAGCCACAAAAATGATCAGAGGGATGAAACACTTATCCTACAAGTAAAAACAGAGAGCTGGGGTTGTTCAGGCCGGAGAAAAGAAGCTTCGAGGAGACCTTATTGCAGCCTTTCAGTACTTAAAGGGGGCTTATAAGAAAGATGAGAACAGACATTTTAGCAGGGCCTGTTGTGGTAGGACAAGATGTAATGATTTAAAACTTAAAGACGGGAGACTCAGATTAGATACAATGACAGATTTTTTTACAACGATTGTAGAGAAGCACTGGCACAGGCTGCTCAGAGAGGTGGTAGATGCCCCATCCCTGGAAACATTCAAGGCTAGACAGCTCTTTGAGCAACTAGATCTAGTTGAAGATGACCTTCCTCACAGCAGGGGGATTAAAGAAGATGGCCTTTAAAGGCCTTTTCCAACACAAGATGTTCTACTACTCTATGATTCTAAGACAGAAGAACATGAAGGTGTGTTTGCATATTACCACTGGGCAAATAATGAGTGTATAGGCTGCTGAGGCCACTTTGGAATCATTTACTTTTGTGCTATCCAAAGGGTAATGCATTTGTGGTTTCTGCCATTGAAAGCACTGGTGAAGCCTTGCGCCTGAGCACCTTCTTACATAAAGGAATGGTCACCCTTAAGTTTGTCATCTCACCTCCCCATGCAACACTCAGGAGCAGAAGGAGCTCAAACGCGTATCCCTGTAACCCCTACTGGAAAACCAGCAAAACTGTGGAGTTGCAAAATGCAGGTTATCCCCTGTGAATTGCGCAGAAATGTCAAGAACTTATGGGCCCACACCACAATGCAATCTTTTTAAGGCTTACCACATAAAAAGGTGGTACCTCAAAGCCATTCCTTCATGAAACCTGGTGGCACCAAAAAACCTGAGAGCATCACAGCTTCAAGCACCAGTGTTCCTGAGGCAACTAATGCATTTTCAGACATGCCCAGAAGTTTCTTAGTTTTAACAGGTCTGAGCAGTTCAGCATCTATTTTGTACATGACTCCTGTTGGTATTCACAAATTAGGCATCTGTCTTGTATGCAGGGGAGCCTAAGCTAGTAATTCAGGGGCAAAAGACCAGATGATACACAGAGAGAAAAGCAGCAAATAACCAGCAAAATCTACTGTGACAACTCACTGCCAGTCCCCTGTCAGTGGCCCTGCAGATCTTCTCTTCTTCAGGATATTGGCTGCCTGTGACATTTTTTTCTTCATCCAGCATTCAAATTAGAGTGATCAGAGGCTGACCCGCAGAGTCTAGTTCATCATGAATTTTTTCCTACTGATTACATAAATAATCACAGGAAAGAAAGTGCCTTTACATTAATACACATTTGCCCAAGCTTTTGAAAGAACATAAGAAGAAGTATGTTGAGTGGGAAAGCCATGCTTGAATTGTTTTATTTCTCTTGTGAGTCTAAAGGCCTGTCATCTGCAAAGTGACAAAGCTGTCTGTCTATCCTAAACTCATCTCCATTTTGTAACCTATTAATGCATTTGGAGTGCATGGGTAAACAACAGTATTTAGCACTGATGTTCATTATGGTAACTCATTTCTCTTGGTTCTGGGAGACTCTGTACATTTTGTACCCTTTTTTTTTTTAGGGATTAATGGCATAATCATGGGCAACTTCAAGGGATTAGGATGGGATTCTTTGTTAAGCAACAGAAATGTGCAAAAGCAAAGAGATAGGCAATCTGCCATGCAGTTCAAAACTGGAGGTCGAGCAAAAAAACAGATCTAGAATTGCCTAGAATGAAGATGAAGGGACCTGATGAAGAGACCAAGAATACCCATTACAAGAGTAGTGTTATTGGCTGCTTGCATTTGAGAAAATACAGACACTGTACTGTAAGGCCAGAAAGATGGAAAAATCTGCCTTTTTGGGTGACCCAGCTCACCTGCAAGGAAAGATGTGCCAATGCAGCACAGACGTTTCTTCATCTCAGTTAGTGAAATTTCTGAGATTAACTCTCCAGATTTCATTCTAATGACATGACTTTCCAACAGATGATTGAAGGTCATAGGAAAGAAGACTGAAGCCTCTGTGTTCAGTTGTGCAGCTGGGGTAGCAAGTAGAGAAAATGAGTCACAAGCTTTAATATTATACATAGTTGTCTTTACATTTCCCAGAAATTAATCTCTGTACCGAGGCTCTGCAGCCACTCAGCCAGCTGGCACAAGAGCCCAAGACACCTTTTGAGCAGTCTTTCATGTCACCGTGGCAGAAGTTTCCTCTGTTCCTTTCTCTTCTGGCACAGTTACGGATCCTGCTTGTGGCTGGCCAGAGTCTCTCCAAGCTTCAGATCTGTGTTCAACATCACAGCTGGGTCCTGCTGCTACCAGAGCTAATTAGAGTCCTGCAGGTCACTGCCTTCATGAAGATGTTTTTGTTGTTTTGATACTGAGTACCCCATTCTTTTGCTACTGGCACTTATCTTTCTTTCAGCACAGAGCCCTAAACCTCCAAGATACCAGTGAAGACAGACTCTTAGTGCAATAATTAGGCTCAAACACAAAAGGAAAGCAGTCCATTTTCTCCTGCCACAGCTAGCATCAGTTCTTAGCTCCTCTCTCTCTCCCGTCCTAGATTGCTTTGTGGTACATGCAATGGTAGCATGCTATAATTAAGGCATTTGGTCTAGTTTGTTGCATCCTCTGCAGCATCCTCTGGCTGGTGGGGTGGATCACAGAGAGGAATGATATCTACTCACCTCTAAGGGTGATGTTTCACAGGCAAACGGGGCAAGCTCACAGCTCACTGCTCTGGGGGCAGCACCCATCCCTGGAAATCCCCCTGCTGTTGGCAGCTCTGCCCCATCTGGCCACTCACATTGGCCCAACTAGGAATACAGTGAAGCAAATCAGCTCAATGATCTAAACTTTCTTTTTTTTCCCCGCGTCTTCCTTTTTTTCCCCACATGAATCTTTTTTTCTCTTTAACGATACAGACTGGATGCTAAGAGGTCCAAAGAGCTGAGTGAATGCAAGGGAAACAATTAGAACACAGGATCTGTAGTGAGGACATCACATATTTTAGACTGTAAGCTGTAAAGCAGAGCTGTCTCTCAAAACCTCATCCTAAGAAGTACCCTGGCTGTCACACACTGGGGTCTCGCAAAAGAAAATGGACTCTGGTCTTAACATCTTCCTGAAAACACTCTAATATTAAAAATCATTATGCATTAAGCAAAGATTCAGCCCAAAAAGGGAGATGTTGAACCCTTCCATACAGTATCTGTAGTATTCTGCAAAGGATGCTAGACTTACTTGCTTTATCTTATGTCAAGAAAATGAACACTGACTATTGCATTCTGAGCACAGGTAAAATCAGCCACAGACTAGCAAGAAAAGAGAAGCTCTCTATTTTCTGTGTAAATTGTGGAGCCTTTAGATACGTAGTGGATGTCCAAGGAGGAAATGTTACAGCAACATTAAAATAAGAGAGGTACTTTCTTCTGCAGGCATATGAATTAGTGTGATGACAACATGATTATCTGGTTATGTAAGGAATAAATCCCATTCTCAAAGAGGAAAATGTGAAATGCTGTTTTGCTGATTCGCTTCAGTGATACTTATCAAGAGTTATATCAGGCAACATCAAGAATTAGCCCCTTTTTGCTTAATTTTCAGGAAAGATAAAAACCTTTTTGAATAACCAAAATATGTGAATATGGATTGCATATTGCTGGAGCCTCTGGGACTATATTCACTGTGGTGCTGGAGGTGTCTAACTGCTGCCTTACATGATAACTTCCAAAACAGCTGTCCTACAGACCTCCTCAGTACCTAAATTACACAGATACCAGAGCTCTCCCCCCTTTACAGAAATCCCCATGGCACCTGAATTTCAGCTACTGCTGCTCCCTATCTCAGGCTCACAAATCAAACGTTCCCCTGCTTGCTGTGCTCATGGGACCTGAGCTATTCCGTGCTGCAATAAAGACATAAATATTCATTAATTCTCAGGGAACAAGAAGCTGTAAAGAGTTGATTCTGCAGCCTTCAGGGGTTGGATCCTCACCTGCACTGGGGGTAGGGCAGGGCTAGGTCCCTTAGTCTGCAAATACTGCAATCCAAATGCAAAGGAAAAGGCTTCTGTGAAATAGGAAATAACTGATGGGATTGACTGAGACAGCTATGTTCTGTCTTGTGCAGTACCCAAGTGGTAGAAGATCTCCAGAAAGAGGAAAGATCTGGCTGTGAGTTTCTGTTCCTGAAAGGACAGAGCAGCAACTTGATCTCAAGGACTATTGGAAGGTAAAAGGGTGTGTAGTGGGGAGGAGTGTTTGGCTGCATTTTGTGCGAAGATGCAGGGAGGTGGAGGGAAAGCAGGCTCCCAGTATGGCTGCAGGAGCCCCTCCTCTGGGAAAGGGAGAAAATTTATTGCTGAAACTGATTTGATGTCAAGTCACCAAATTGCAAGTGAAGGTCTATCTGTGCAAGCCAAGTGCTATGGCACCTGGCAAATTTTACCAGTGGAAACTCCAGAAATTAGAGCACTAATGGTTCCTGTAAGGGGAGAAGAGAGAGTTGGAAAATTTACATTCGGACTTATAATATAAAATGGCTGTTAGTATCCTGAGCCGTCCTTGTAAATCCAGCCCCAAGGCTGTTGCTCATTTTTTATTCCAAGTTAGTGTTTTTAACCACTTGCTCCTTCTCTGCAGGATTTTCTAAAAATAGAATGAATAATAACACACAGGGGAAAAAAACACAAGATCCAAAGACCAAATCGGACAGACCCAGCAGCACACAAATGATCACTCTCTCCCCTCACTGTATGGCAGGCTGTTATCAATGTCAGTCTAATTCCCCTTTCTGCTCTTGTGATATCAGCAAAACAAAAGGGGCCAAGCAAATCCCTGGTGTCACCCCAAGGAAGCTGCATGAGCCACCTCAGGCACGGCTTTGCCCAGTGCATTTATCAGTGCAGTACATCAGGTACTAATGTATGGGCATCTCCCCGAGTGGATCTGTGCCTGGTCTGCGATCTAGAAGAAGTATCTCTCTGTCAATGCATTTCTCTACATGTCTGTTGGACTCCTATGAAAGATATTCTTGTCTCTTTTCTTTAACCATTGTCTTCCAGTTTTTGTCTGCCTTGTGAGTTCTGCCTAATTAGGAAACTTTCGAATTCCCTTGTGGCCTTGAGTTTTCTCATGCAGAATTTGGAATTAGTGCATTTTTCTGGCTAGTTTTCAGGGCTGTGTTCATGCTTTTTAAGTACTAAAAAAACAATTAACAATACTTTGCACTTCCATACATTCATTTTTTTCCCCTCCGGGGATCTCAAAGTACTTTATAAGTGGCTGTTAATTAAAATTCAACATTATGAGGGGAAGAACATATAGGGACACATTTCTTTTCCACTATAGATATGCAACCATCTGTGGGATGGATAGTAATATCTGGTTTAAGAGAGTTAATGCAACACATTGAGTACCAGACAGTAGGTTTTGGGCTGGGAAGTAAAAACAATACAATACCCAGCCGAATGTGCAAAGAGGATTCATAGAATCAGAATGAAATTACACAAACAAATTTTAACTAGGACGTCAGGGTCAGTCCTCCTCCCACCCAAGGACAAAAACACAGTTTCACAGCTTGCACAGAAGCAACTAGCCCTGATAAGGGACTTAAACAGAGCACTTCGGCCTTGCTGCTCTCCAAACATCTTGCCGGTCTCGGGCTTGGTCCTAAATCAAGAGGAAATAGTGCCATCTACTGAACCATTAGCCCCACCAACTACCAGCGCTGGGGGGTGACTTCACAGCCAGAGGCAGTAGAGGGGATACCCATTCCCAGCATGTTTTTTAAGTGGTGTATATACAACACATATACAGATAGAGAGTGAGAGAGCAGAAGAGTCAGTATGACAGAAAAGATTCAAACTTGGGTTTGTGCATTTATACTACTTTTTTATTATGCTGCCAAGAAAAGACCTGAGCATGGACTGAAGCACCAGCTGGAAGCTGTGTATTTCAAGGCCCCACGGTAGCTTGCAGTCATGTCTTGTCTTTGCTCCCATAGTCTCCAGAATATTAATGAAGGAAAGAGTGTTTATTATTTTCAACACTCCTTCTCCCTACAAGGATAGTATTAATGATGTAAGGAAGTAAACAATTTACTGAGCCACAGAGCTCTAAGTTATTAATTTCCAAGAATCTATCCTCACACAATCTAACAACTGGAACATTGGAGAATGGTTTTCATAATATGAACCCAGACTACACTGTGGCTTAAAATAATCAGACACTAGTCCAGTTCATCAAAAATGCTCCTTTTCAACAGTTGTGTATTTGAACATTGACAATTAAATACATGCAGGTTTAGCCTGAATCTTGTCCAGGCTCTTTGCGGCAGTTGCTGGAGCAGGTGGCATGGTTGGAGCTGCCAATCCTAAAGCAACTCAAGTCTAGGCAAACAGGCACCTACACCCTGCCTCAATTTCCAGATGAGTCAAGACGTCTTCTGATACCACCAAGATGGTACAGTCATTTCTCTATTGCTGTTAAGGCTGCAGCATGCTGAGGCATCTTTAGCGTTGCAGTTTAGCATCATAGGATAAAAACCAGAAGAAAGACATGGCAAAACCCAGCACTGCTCTTGCATGTTTGATGAGTGCCTGGCTGCTGGCTGCTGCTCAGTTCCCTCCTGCTTGCTGTCTCATCCCTGTGGCTCTTGACAGCCTGGCTATACCATGGCTTGGCTTGAAAAGAAGAGCTGGAAACTGCTTTTGTCCAGGTTACAGGGTGGTTTGCTGATCAGAGCACTCTGGAAATCTGGGAAATGGGAGAATATCTCTACTTCCATTAGAGAAAAGGTGAGAGTTAGATATTCCCAGTCCTAAATCAGTCCTCTAACTACTGCAAATAGTTCAAAACGTAAGAAATGGCACATCCAGTACTAGGCTCCTGCCTTTAGAAAAGGGTAATGAAACAGATTTCAAAGGCATGAAAAGAACTAATGTTTCCTTACACCTCACAAGTAAGGAAGAGAGGAGCAACCTCTGCAAGACTTTATAGTTGCCTATGCCTTTGCATTGTCTGGCAAAGAGATTTAGGCAGCTGTATCCATCTCTTTTTCCTTCTTCCGAGGCACCCAAAATTTCAGCCATGCAGGCAAATTAGACCCATTGGTTTAGGCCACTGGCAGTAGTCCTCATTACCCCTTCGTGGTAACCCAGTAGGTGCTTCTGTGCAATGCCAGGCAGACCAGCCCTCAGTGCTCTGCAAAACCCAGGCAGAAAGGTGCATTTGAGGATCAGCTCTCAGCAGAGAGTTGTGTTTGTTAAAAGCACAATGCCAGCTCAAGGCTGATGATTACTACAGGTGAAATTAATTCTGCAAAGAGAAGATTTAGAAGAGTTTAGGCAAAGCTGGGAGACGCCAGTGTGGGGCAAGACTGCTCCTCTAGGTTCCCTCTGGGCTACTGGACTATTTGTCTGAACATTTTATGAGTGGAATTGGAGATGCTGGATCAGGTGAAAGAGAACAGAGACAGGCATGGGAAGGAGAACTGGACTTGCTTCCCTAGTTGTTGCTGAGGACGGGGAGAAGTGGGAGCTGACCCCAGAGTAGTAATTGTTGTCTCCTACAGCGTTTGCCAGCAGCTGTGCAGATAGACACTGGCCACACTGGGAACTGGGGAAGCACTATGCCAGATACCTTGCCCGAGCAAGTCAGTCTGCCAGTCCCTGCTAGTGCAGGGAACCATCAACTGTACATGTCTGTAAAGGAATGAGGAATGAGGACAGAGGGGCAACTTTCTATCCAAAAGCCGTGTGCTGCTGCAGAGGTTCATCTGGCTGCAGTCTTATGGAGATATGAGACCTTGCTAAGGAAGCTCCACTGGACACCATAGCAGCTATCCTTTTCAACCACCACTGTCTGAGCTTCTGTTATCAACCTGCTGGGAAAGGAATTCAATTTTTCTGAAAGAGAATGGCTGGTTTCATTTTCTTGTATATGAATCCACATTTGATTGCAAGCTGTTTGAACATGGTACTGAGCACAGAGGCCCTAATCCTCACCAAAGCCCCTGGGTGTGCCTTCACTACAGGAACAAATAAAAACAGTGATTGCATTAGGTATCCACTCATCAAACCCGGGTACCGTCTAACGATGCTGCTTCTTACTGTCCCCCTGCAGTGCATTACCTTCCAAGCAAAGATAATTTCAGATAATAATTTAAGTTTCAGGTTGCTCAAAGCCAAACACTCTTAAGGGTAGGCTGTCAACTTTCTAGCACCAATTAATGTATTGATAAAGCTTCTGGAGTAGTGACATTAACAGAATCTTCTTACAAAGATACCTGCAGGTAATATCAACCCAATTACTATTGAATCTGAAGTGGGGGAACTGGTGAGCCTGCCTTAACAGAATTACAAGAGAATTACCAAGACACATTGAATTATTTCTACCTATACGGAAACTTTCTAAGAGCAAAGCGCTAAGTGAAACGTATTTGTCCTTGTTGAGCAAAGCTGAAGCACAGATGTTCCCCAGGCCATTCTGGCCCGTGTTGGTGATATATTCAGAGCTTTGGATGTTTCAAGTACATACATCCTTAATAATGTTCCCTCTGCTGTTCTTACTGATTTTGATTAAAGGAACAGATCCTTAAAGCAAAGAGATAACCACCAACAGAAAGGTGTTTTATATCTGAAGTAGCACAGCCAGGAAAGAGGCTTAGCACCAAGGTGGGCCATCAAAAGAAGATGCTTTTACCAAGGTATGGCCTGGCACGGGCCATTCATCCACTTTCATTTCTGTAGCAAAACTCAGTGGCCAAAACAGTGTTTAATGTCCTCTGGACTTACCCCAGCCAATTCAGAGATTCAGGGTGAGGAGATGAGGAATGTGATCTGATAGGAACAGCCACAGGCCATTTCAGTGCAAACAAAAGGAAAGGATGCTTGATGAGAGAAAGCTGGGGTATGTCCATCCTAGTCCTGTGTGGCAAAAGCTTTCACTCTTTCAAAATCTGAGTGTATCCTTTAAACAGATATATTAAAATCCTAATGTGCTGCAGCTATGCTCTGTCACTTTTTCACTTAATCCACATACGTATACACGTGTACGTATGTGCATATACAAATACCTAATTTTTATTATTAAGTGACCCATTCAAGAAACAAAGGAGCAAACAACACACAGGGAGAGCAATCCTACTCAGAGATACTGCTTTCACTGTTTCTCTTGATTTCGTCGACTGTTATGTTCTGCAGTGATATAGAATCATAGAATAGTTAGGGTTGGAAAGGACCTTAAGATCATCTAGTTCCAACCCCCCTGCCATGGGCAGGGACACCTCACACTAAACCATGTCACCCAAGGCTCAGTTCAACCTGGCCGTGAGCACCACCAAGGATTGAGCGTTCACAACTTCCCTGGGCAACCCATTCCAGTGCCTCACCACCCTCACAATAAAGAACATCTTCCTTGTATGTAACCTAAACTTCCCCTGTTGACGCTGAAACACATTACCCCTTGTCCTATCACTGCAGTTTCTAATGAAGAGACCCTCCCTAGCATCCTTATAGGCCCCCTTCAGATATCTTCTCACTGTCTTCTCTTAACTATCCTTCATTTTATTAAACAGACAAACATCAGCTGCAAAAAATGGATGTTTAATTATGCAGCGTTGGTGGTTGATACTGTATCAGCATCATTTCTTTTAATATTTTGGCAGCACAAAAATGAAACTGATATAATATGTTGAAATAGCCTCTATCAGACTAATGGTTACTAATCCATCACATGCTCAGTAGCCTCACCTCTGCTCGTAGAAGGCCAGAAGGGATGGTGAAAAGGAACAGCTTCCATCCTAAATGAGCTTCCAGAAGCCCTTGCTTGATATGGATCTGATGGCAGGAGGCTAGCAAATGGTTGCCAGGTGACCCTGAGATAGGCGGGAAGCACCCTCATGCAACACAAAACAATCATTTTCAAAATAAAGCAAAAATTCTCTGGGTTTTGTCATCATTATTATTTGTAATCACTTCCAAGGATGGAGAAGGCTTGTCAGACCAGATGGGACCAGCATATATAATGAATGACACAGTACGCTGAACAGGAACCAGAGGTAGCTGAGAGCAGAAAGGCTCCAGGACTGTCACTGCTGCATTAGTGGCAAACAGACACACAGGGAAGATGCAGCCATTTTAACAAAGACGTTGCAAAGATGCTATACAATGGACAGCATTTTTCACCTGCAAGCACAAAAAAACTGGCATGATCTGGTACAGTGATCACTGGAGCAACTCTTCACCTGTGCCGTTGTAGACTTGGTCTGGTACTCCAAGAGATTAGGATCTTCTTGAGTGTTGCTTTGTGTGGCATGTTTGCCATAGAGTCTGTAATTATAACCAGAATGATTTTTTATTTGAACAGATCTAAGTGTAAAGGTAAAAACCTTTGTGAGATAGGGCTTATTTTGCTAGATGTTTTACTTTGCTTTATTGTCTTTATTGCCTTTTCCATCTGCATACTGTCTGTGCAGAAGTGGTACATTTTCCTGCTATTAAGCAATAACTAAATCAGATCCATGAGCCATGTCCCCATTTCAGAGGCTGCAAAACACCTCAGGATGGCCCTGTGACTCAGCCTTTCCCCTGACAACTTCCCATCATTTGCCAGCATCTAGGCAGAAAAGCCCTGTACCAATTCCTAGGCTAAATGATAGTGGACCCAAAGGATAGTTTGGAAGCAGCTAGATGGGACAAGCTTTTTACAGCGAATTGGTCAAGCTGTTCCAAGCAGATTTGTTTTCATGCTAGTTTACAGGAGTACTGATTGAAGACACTGCGTTTGCTCAGAATGAGGCTATAAGGAGGATTTAGCCCTTAATATGGCAGATGCAGTTCTCCTTCTGCACCCATCCAAAATACTTTTAACAGGTTGGACAAAATAGGTCTCCAGCCAGTGCTGGCCCAGCTTGAAGTGGGAGGTTAGACTAGGTGGTCTCCCAAGTCCCTTTTCGGTCTGAATGATGCTGGGACAGTGCAGTGATGAGGAAGAAACAAGCACTGTGAAGCCAGTTCAGAGGTCTTGAAGCATCATATTGTCAAAAGTGCCAGTAGAGACACCCTTCTTTACCATCTTCGTACAGTGACTACTAATCCAACAAGAGCTTAAAACACCTCTGTGGTGCAGAAGCAGTTCCCTGCATTAACACAGCTGAGTCACACAGGCCAGAGACAGCTTTCCACTAACGAAGGACTGTCACAAAAGCTGAATAATGAAGAGAAGCTTACGCTGCTGCTGCCCCTACTCCAGGACTTGTTTTATTCTTGCAGGCTCTCAGGCAGTCACCATTCATGCACAGGTGCAACCATAAAGGGGCCAAATGTGGAAGGCAGGGTGTGACTAAGCCCAAAAATGAGAAACACAAATGTATTATTCATGCAGGAAACTTACAATGCTCCACGATTCCTTTCTTTAGAGCAGATCACTCTGCTGTCAACATCAGCTACATGATTCTTAATTTCTGACACCTGCCTTTGTTGCTTTTCAACCTCAGAAGTGAGATGACCTGGATATTCACATGTAATGTTTGCTCAGATGATATATCGCAGCAATGCTGGGTAACTTCCTGGGACTTTAATGGAGTAACAATGACACAAGTGGTCACTAGGTCCAGCTGTCTTACGGTGTCTGTCCCTCCGAGCACAGGATTCAGAGCATTGCCAGGGACTTTGCTAGGGAAATGTATTAGAGAAAAAGAAAAGTAGAAAAAAAGGGAGAGGAAGAGGAGACCAGAGAAAACAAAAAGGGAAGGTGAAGATGGGAAGAGAGAAGAACTCCAAATCGACATAAAAAAAAAGATGGAAGCTTGACTTTGGTGTTGAAAATAAAAGAGTTTTTAACAGTTGAAAGGTTTTAAAAGGTCATTATGCATTTAGCAGCAAAAGAGCAATATGAATTTCTAAGCAGCAACATCTGGAAGATCAAAAGAAATCATTCTTCAATCAACATGAAAATCTCTGCTTATTACACACAATCATATTTAGTTATTAATAGACACCAGCTAGACACTGACATTTTACACATTTCATCCTATGATGCGCCAGGGACACTTCTGGCATTTAGTTTATCATTTTCATCAGTGTCATGGAAAGAGTGACCGATATGACCCCAAAAAATCTCACACTGTCAGTCATCGTAAGTGAATTTATCAACACATACGAAATCGGAACCCACATGAGAGTTTTAACTGTTTGCATACTAAATAACTTCATTCTTCACGCTTCAAAAAAAAAAATCAGTTTTGCATAATAAATAATGATAAGGGCCAGCAGACAATTACATAGGTGGAAACAGTATGCAAAATACTTAGAATTCAAATTTGCTGTCTGAATATATCCAGAAGTTGCTTAAGTAATCAGCTCGCTGGCTGTATTACCCATTGTTAGAGCTTAATACAAAAGCTCTTCAGCTTATATTAAAAGCAGCCCAACTTAAACTGCAGTTGGCACATGTCCTATTAGTATTTTCCTTTTGTTAGACATCTTCCAACTGATTCAGATGTGCAATTAGGTCAATATTAAAATCAAATGGTCTGCTGTTTTAATTCAAGTCTTTGGTAAGAAATAGTCAGTCCAAAAATAATGTTGACTCCATGATCACAAAAGGAGAGTGTTATAAGCCAGCAGCCCAGCCTGACCCTCTACATTGCAATGTCAAAAGGAAGGCTCTTAGCTGAGAATGGGTTGCTAAACTGGCATATTCGATTTCATGACTGATTTTTGTGTGTAATAATTGCATTAAAAATATAATGAGAGTGGGTTTATTTCCAGTTTTACCAATCACTATGGCAAACATGCTGAGAGGCTTCAGACAGAAATGTGATTTTACTTCTAATGACAATTATTTTTGGACTGAATTGTAATTTAGTTCTTTAATTAGATCTGTCACTGCATTTTCTAACTCAGTTATTATATCCTTTGATGATTTTACCAGAATTATACTTCTATTTCTTGCCACTTTGCATTCTACTCTTTAATAATTCTTCAGACAAATATGCTAGGCAGTTGATTACATTTTGTGGCAGCAGTAATGTAAACCCTCTCCTCTGTTACATTGATTCAGAAATCATGCTGATCACTGAACCAACAAGCTAAGCCAATACTGCTCTGAATGAGTGAACTGTTCAGAGGAATTCAGCCAGGGACAGACTGTGGACATGCTTTTTTAGTTATTTAATGGATATAAACAGTTACAAGCAATCATAAATGAAAACAAGATTTTTAAAAAAACCCAGCTAGAATGTTCTAAAATCTATTTAGTTATCAGCAAAATGCGATCTTATCTGCTAAATGATTTCAGAAACTTGGCATGGGATTATTACATACTAATGAGCTGGCAGATTTTTCAAGATCTTGCTATTTTGACAACTTTAAAAATTAGACTGTTTTTATGTACGTTCTGGATTTTGCTGACCGAGAGATGTGGGTGTAGCTAGAAATTCACTTTTGGAATAAAGACAATATGATCAAAATAGTCACGTCCAAAAAATCTCCAGCACTTCCAAGCTACCGATTCCTCCAAGCCTTGCTGTCTATCCAGACATCTGCCAGTCAGGTGCTGTGTGACGCGGATTACAGCACAAAATCCTGATTCTGAAAATACCCACCACTAAACATAGCTGTTATGGCAGTAAGCAAGCTCACCAAGCTATGCTAGGTTGCAATTTCACTGTCTGCCCTGAACAGGCTGCAGCTTGTAGCTGCCCTGCAGCAGGGCAAAGTAGGCAATGATCAGTTTCCCTCCTCTCGCTGCTTACTCAAAGGAGAAACATTTGCTGGGTTGCTTTTCCTGGAATCAAACTGCTTCTTTTCTCTCTGTCTTGTTAGAGAGCGATCACAAATTACCTGATTCTGCCTGCCACCTTCTGATCCAGCTTCAACCCATCCCTAAGAAAATGTATTTGATTGATAGAAGTTTTTTATTAAACATATTCAGTGAGATTTTTAATGCCAGCTTAAGATCATACTCATGTTTATTGTGGTGCTGATTTTTTTTCAGAGTAACTGTGCAGTGTCTTAGGAAGGTATCCTGTGATCCAGCATTCGGCCATTTGGCTTTGTAGTTGCTATGTATTTCCTAGTAGCACACTACAAGAGGTCCAGGACGCAGGGACCAGCTAATCACTTCTCAATAGTCTTTCTCCTGCATTTCATTTAATTCATCCATGTGGGCTTAATTTTTAATCCACTAACCAACAGCACAAGGTAAAAATATTTGTAATTATAATAGTTAATTTGTAATTATTTCTTAACCTCCATGGATTTCTTTTCTGGAAGTGGCTGCTTTCTTGAAATGTTGGGCTGCAAAACAGAAATGGATAATTGCTTTAAAAGGCTCTATAAGACCTGGAAAACAGAACAATGCTGATGTACCAGACTAGTGCTCAGAAAGGCCTTGCTGGAATAGGAGGGAAACACTGAATGAACACATCCCCATGAGGAAGCTGTGTATTTTTCCATAATCCAGGCACTGAAACTGAGCACTAATTCTCTTTGTTTAAATGCTCTCCCATATGTTTTTCAATCATAAAAGATCACTTCCAAATAACAAGACTTTATAATACTAGATTTGAAACTGAATTGCTAAGAAATCTAAGAATCTGACTAAAAACAGCCAAGAATTCCTTATAATGGTGCTTTCTAGCCTGAGGCATGCACCCCAAGCAGGAAGTGCTGATGGGGATGAGCTCATGGGCTTGGAAGTGGAGTTGCAAGAGATGATGTCTGGGAATTTCTGCCTTATTGTCTCCACAGATTTTTGTAATGGTGTCATAGTTTAATTTTGGCAGTTTACCTCCTCTACTACAAATCTAGTTAAAAAAACTAAGAGAGAGCTTACTCTTGGTCTTTTTAAATCACAGTTTTTCTACCCTGGTAAACGCACCATGTGAAATATTGGTACTTCAATGTCTGCTGCACTCTGTGGAGAGGGGAGAGAGGGTGGAAGGACAAGAGTGGTTAAACAAGCAAGACAGAGAAGTTAAAGCACATGGACATGTGGAAAATTTGACCAATTATTGCAAAATCAAACACTTTGAACAAAACCAAGCTGTTACAACTATAAAGCTGTAGAAGCACCATCAGAGCAGGGCAGGACTGGTGTGGGTTTGAAGCGAAACAGCAGAAAAAAGAAAAATAGCTATTTATATCTACTTAAAACTTCGTGAAATCAGGTGCATAACTTTAGGCAGAGGGAGCAATAAGACAGCACCTTAGTATTGCAGCAATGCCGCCCCTGTTCCTTGGATCCAATAGGGCACTGTCCCTAGTCCCCACAAGGTTTTGCCAACTACATGCCCTGACCCACACACTGGTAGGTCACAGCAGGGGGAACTGGACATTCTCATGGGAGAGAAAAAGATCCCTGAAAAATTCTGGGGCATAGCATCCCCAGTGGGGCAGTAACTGAGTGGAAGAGGAGAAGAGGAGGAAAGGAGCAAGAGGTGCTCCAGGCAAGCAGAAAAGCAGAGGAGGGAACATACTTGCCTCTCAGTATGAAAACTGCCCTGTGACATCTGGTCAAGATGCTTTTAGAGCAGTAGGGTTCATACAGGTAAAAACAACAATCCAGACTGATGGAGGCCTGAAGCAAGGCAAGGTGGACTAGCTGTGGGAGGACTGTCAGAAGGGATGCAGTCATTCTGAAATAGAGAAGCCTCCGCACAAAACTCATTCCAAAACAGAGTCATGCCTCTTCCAAAGTGGTTTAATTGAAGCAGAATCAGAATGTCAGCTTGAAAAAGAAAAAGAAGAAGAGAAAGAAGAAGAAAAAGAAAAGAAAAAGAAGAAAAAGAAAAAGAAAAAGAAAAAGAAAAAGAAAAAGAAAAAGAAAAAGAAAAAGAAAAAGAAAAAGAAAAAGAAAAGAACTTTTGTATAAGGACACAAGGAAGCTGATGCTAAAAAACAAAAGTTGTTGGGGAGGGAAAAAAAAATCCCAACATTTCCATTTTGCCAAAGACCTTTCTCTCTCAAAATTTCAGTTGAATAGTTGCCACTGCTGGCAGATGGAGTTGCAAACTGAGCAGGGGAGCAGCAGGGTTCTCATTCTCTTGCCTTGCTGACTGAGGACTCTGACAATTCAGCTCATTATTTTCAAAGGCACAGCTCAAAACAGTAGGCCCAGTGCTTACTGGGCCTACATTAGTCCATTTACAGCATTTGTACCAGCCAGTGAACGGGATTCTGGCAGGGACCGAGCTAAAAACTGTTTCGGAAAGGAAGTTTGGCGAACAACAGCACTGAAAAGCACTTCAGTTTTGGCTACATGGAGGGAATTCAATGAGAAATCCAGCACAAGATTGCACAAGGCTGTGGTTATGGGGGCGAAGCTCAAGGGCTGGAAGGAAAGAATTTTACCCCAAGAGGAGCCATAGATGTCTTTCCACTGAACATCAGCAGCACATTTAGGGACACCCATGTGCTCTTTGGAAGGGGGATTGAGGAAACCAAACCTGTGATTGCTGCTTCTGCCTCAGACTGCCTTGGGCACCTGAGCAGTTCCTTAGCTGCAAAGAAGCACCTGCCTTTATCTGCCCTCATGCGAGTAAAGTCAACAGTCCCATTAGCAGTTCACGAGCTGGTTTTTGAAATGGCATCTCCATGACAGATTGGGCCAAGTCAGCTCATGACAATAAGAAACTCAAGAAACCTGCAACAATGGTGCTTTTTGTTAGAGGTTCTTACTGATTTTCCAGTTTGAAAACAACAGCAAATAAAGCCTAGAAAAATTTCTTCTGAGAAATTTCACTGTGGAGCAAGTATTCATGCCTCAGTTTTAACCCAATGAATTAACAATACTACAATGAAATGACAGAAAAATCCAAACTAGAATAGCGCTATCGGGAATGTCTAAGTCTGGTAGATGTTCTTCCCTTTGTCTTATTATAGTTCCATTCTTCCCAAGCTAGAAATAAAAACATTAAGTTAAACAGAATAAAAATGCCCACCTAATTGTGCAGAAGCATAGTTAATTAATCACTTAATTTAACCTACTTAGCTTCAATAGTAAAGAAATACAATCTGACAGTCAAGGCAGCAAAATATTTCCATTCACTCTAGTGTTTGAAAACATCTACCTTTTTTAAACAGTGCCTGCATTCAGTGGATTAATGCTAATGGTTTTGCCTAATTTGGTTTTCAAAAGGTTGTGTAACATTTAACAGGTAAAGCATTCTGCCTGGGTAACAATAATGATGCCGTTATGTGTCTGGTAAATATTAACAAATTTTATTTAAAAAAATATATATATGTATTTGTGGATAGATAGAGAGCCAAGAAAATTTGCTTTGGGCTCAAACTTGATCAAAAATTCGACTCCAGAGTACACAATGCTACCAAACATTGAACTGTGCAATCTGATATATTTTAAATCTAAGATTCCCCTGTTAATGGTTCTCTGGTATGCATTAACATAATGCAGCATTAAACAAGCTATGCTACACTGCCTCCACAAAGCATTTCTGTCCATCAGTGGGGAGCTGGGCACTGGGGACTCTGTGCAGCCAAAGGCTGACCTTCTTGTTTTCCCTTACTTTCCAGGTACCTACAGAACAAGGCGGCACCTGTGCCCCAGTGAAAAGCACCAGGTTGAGCTGGGCTTGCTGCATCTCTTGCTGGACACACTGAATTTACCAATCCTGATATAACCAGGAATGGCAGCAGGCATATCTTCTCCAAGAGCTGTGTCTTTCTCACCACAAATGGTAACTACTGGCCTCAACACCTAATACACCATTGGCAGCAATGTCAGATCCACGCTGCAAGGTGTCTGGGCCATGGCTGTTACACAACACGCTACAACCCTGTTTGTTTTGGCTGCACTTAGAAGTGGTCCTGTTTGAGGGAGCTAAAAAAAGGCTGGGATCCAAATACTTAGCACAAACAGCACACAAGCCTAAAGCTGCAGCTGCACGTGTCACACCGTGGTGGTTTCCAAAACAGAAGAAAGTGAGAGATACTGGGGAGTATTAAAAGGGTTAGTAACAAAATCCCACACCATATATTCAAGGAAGGCTTTTGGGAAGGACTTAAGGAAAATTCCCAAGCAAAGCTCAGCGCAATTACTGATATGATAAACATAAGTATGTGCTTATATCTTGGACTGGGTCCAAAGCTGTAAAGAAATAATATCCATAATAATGCTGACTGCATGCTTCTCCATAAGCTATATTGAGCTACTATTCTTGAGGACAAAACTGCTATGGCACAATGTTCTTGTAGTTTACAGATATACACTCACACATTCATATATACAGATATAAACACACGCATAAACATGTATATATGCTATGTATATGTGTGTGTATAAGTGCATGGCATCTGCCATCTAAAGATCATAAGGTGCTTTCAACGTAATATTCATGACTTAGACTCTCTACCCTGATCTCTCTCTACAGACAATGGATCTTTATCTCCCTAGCAGCTCTGGAAAAATGTCATTGAAGTAACATTGTTTCATTCCAAACTGGTTTGTTAGTTATCAGCAGAGAAATAATATTTTTTAAATGACTGTCACAGGTAAAACAAAAAGCTTCATGACCATGATAATTCATTTTTGTTTTGATGTTATGAACTTAAAACTTATTTGAAATAAATTTTCTTATAATCTCTAGCTGAATTGTACTTTCCAAAAAATACAGAATATACCACCCTGACAGTATTGAAAAGAAACACATTTCCTATGAAATTAGAAAAATATAAATACATCTCAGTGAGATAAAATTTGTTTTGCAGTAAATATTTATTATAGTGAAATCTTCCTGTTTCACCAGAAATTTTACATAAAATAGTTCATCCAGTTCTGTCTTTTGGGCTCAGCACCTGGTTCCTGTTGTAACTTTGAAGCTGTAGATAGATTAGAAATTTCAGATCTGCCCCTAATCCCCCAGTCCCTTTTTGTACAATTATATATTTGGTGTTGTTGGGGTACAGTAGGAGACAGGAGGGGAGGGAATACATATGTAATAAATGGTACTTGGGCTACATTAATGATGGGAAATAAAATATTTATTTTGGCAGTGAATGTATTAATGGTAGGAAAAAAAGTGAAAGGAAAGTCCTTACTTGTCCACAGCAAAGCAAACTATTTTACTGAATGTGCTTCTGACATGCATCACGGCCAACAAGTCCCTGCAGGTTTCCTCTATCCATCCTTGCCATCATTCAGAAGACAGCTAAGCAAGTCCAGCAGCTGAGCATGTCCTGCCTCTGTCCAAGCTGTGGCAAAGAGGCTGTTACCTGCATGCTGCCACACCAGTGAAGGGTGGGAAGCAATAACCAGATGTAGCACACCATTCCCTGTTGCCACATCTGGTTCTTATACCTTCACTGAGCAACAAGGTAAAAGAAGGTTAGAAAAGGAAGAAGCTCAAACCCAAGATCCACTGCTATGACTACTATGATCTGCAAAGAGGTGTTTGTCTCCTGCCTCACACATACAGGTGTCACATTTGTTGGGCACATCCTTCTCCTAGAGCAAAAATTGGAGTCAGACCTGGCACTGCTGAGGTCTCCAGCTGCCTGTAGCCAACAGAGTCTAACAGTTCGATGTCCAGGGAGCTGAGAAAGAAACTGACCTTCAGGAGCTAGAGACAGGTGAAGGAAATCAAAGGAAGCCTAAAAATGGTTATTGCCTAAATGCATAGCAATAGAATTTAATGAATAGCCAGCTGAAAATACAAACACAAGCATGTGGAAGAAACACTGAGCAGTGAATAACAAGAAGAGAAAGGTAAGGCTATGCTATGATTTGTTTAATCAGAAATATAATGAGTGATGGCGAAGGAAAAGGTCTTGCCAGTAATGCAGCACAGCTGGATCTTTAGTGAGGCATAAGCTTTTCTCTCAGAAAGAGCTTCTTGCAAAATAAATTAATATTGGCTTGAATACAGGCATTGTCACATAGAGTGACAACTGGCTGAGTGGCTGTAAACAAAAGGTAATGATAAATGACACTGCATCACGTCGGTGTGTCTGTGTGGAAGTGACGGCCAACGAGATACCATCAAGAAAAGGCTGGAGCTGTCAGAGAGCTAGCCCAGTTTTATTTAACATCTTTGCTAATGATCTGGAAAAGGAAGGAGAAATGCACAGTATTTACTTCATTTGATTTTCAAGAAAAGCGGCAAGACTCTCACCTGCTCCTGGGAGACCCCTAATATCAAAGCACTGTTATCCTACTGTCTGCAGAGAGATGGATTGCTCCGAGGCTGCGCAGGCGATTGTTTGAGAAAGCGCCCGATGGTGGAGGTGGTGGCAGCAATACAAAAGAATATGTAGTAATTATCTGCCTGGTGAGGGGGCTGTACAGGAGCAATCCAGCTCTTGACGTAAGCAAAATGCAGTAAAGTAGATAAATAAACCTCTGTGTTTATGGGGGTGGGGGAGCACTTTCAGTAAATCTGCAGGGATTTTTGCTCAAATTATTTTAAGTATCTGTGATATTTCTGTGGGGGATTTCTTGCCTTTTCCTTCCATTGTCAGCAGGTTCATTCACCTAACAGAAATATGAGTAAAGAGAAAGAGGTGAGGTGGCATTCTTTACCGGGATCTTGAGGTTTTTCATGACAAGAGGGAAAAAGATTAGCAAGAGGAATGTTTGAGTTTGCAGACCAGAAGAGGAGCGGAGGCAGAGAGAGAATGGTGTGGGTCAAGCAGAGATGCCACAAAATAAACTAAAGCCAAAGGGAAAAGTACTGCTTTCTTTCAGACTTTTACATGAAGGCAGGCCTGTCCCTTGTGTCTTTCACACCTTGCTGCAAAAACCAGAGCAATACTGTTTAAATGAGAAACAGAAAACCTTAAGACAGGGAAAACAGAGTAAAGGGCGGACAAAAAGAAGTTACAAATAATCTTTCATGCAGGGGGAAGGGATAATCCCTCCACACCACAACAAACCCAGGGGATGAAGATTGCTCCCATCTCACCCATCCCTGGGAGTGGATTGCTTCCACTCCTG
>JAOEHY010020969.1:0-15475 GCA_025447955.1 Psilopsiagon aurifrons
GTCATTATTATTATTGGTGGTAGCAGTAGTGGTTTGTGTTATACCTTAGTTACTAAACTGTTCTTATCTCAACCTGTCGGAGTTGCATTCTTTCGATTCTCCATGTAGCAAACTGCGTGGCTGATTTACGGCCTAAACCACGACATAAATACACAGCTAGGCTGGTACTGTTTCACACAGCAAATTTCTAGTTTGGGGGAAGAAGATTGCCACAAGAGTGGGCTTGACCCTCTCTTTATTCTGTTGTGTATGTTTAGAGATTGGAAAAGTCATTTGCTGCAAGAAGAAGTGGAGGTATGAAGGAACATTTTGAAGTGTCCAAAACAGTTTGTAGGTTTCTTGGCAGCAGTTTTTCTGGGGAGGTTCTACATCTGCTCTGCACTTTCTTCTGCAGTCAATTGAGATCTCCCTTTACCTAAAGATACTTCGGAATCTGGGGGGATGAAGAGTTGAAGAGATAAATAATACTCTTTTTACTAATCTCTGATTATGTTAGTATAAAGTACTCTTCGGTATAAATCATGGTGGGTTTTTTTTATTTCAGTTATTGATTCCAAACCCATACTGCTTTAACAATTCCCAGCTCTATTACTTCATGGCCCTACCTGAATCTCCCCAAAAAACATAAATAAGCCATTTAAGTAGACTCATTGTTATCAATGTAGTTTCTCAAGATTTGCATCAGGTAATCTGACATTAAAGCCAAATGCTCTAAGAGGATAAAATTGGATTTGGCCACTGCATTTTCAATCCTTAATCCAGGTCTTTATCAATTAGTAAGGTAGATTCATAGCATCTAAACTGATTTTAGCTATTAGTAATTTAATCTGTGATTCAGAGGAATCCTTGATAAGCTTCTCTTTCATGATAAATGACTGTTTATTAAAAAGACGGGCACAATTTGTAATAACAAATTTCAAACTGAAGTCTAAGAAAAGAAGGGAAAAAAAAAAAAGTGTTTTTCAGGAGTTTCTATGTAAGATTTTAAGACGAGGTTCAGGCTCCCATGGACATACTGATTTTTGTTTAGGAAAATTAGTAAGTGAGCACAAAGAATGATATCTATGACTTAGAATCCTGCGTGGAGACCTCATAGCAACCTTCCAGTGTCTGAAGGGGGCCTATAAGGATGATGGGGGCAGACTATTCATTACAGACTGTAGTGATAGGACAAGGGGTAAGGACTTAAACAGGGGAAGTTTAGATCGCATATAAGGAGGAAGTTCTTTACTGTAGGGGTGGTGAGGCACTGGAATGGGTTGCCCAGGGAAGTTGTGAATGCTTCATCCCTGGCAGTGTTCAAGGCCAGGTTGGATAGAACCTTGGGTGACATGGTTTAATGTGAGGTGCCCCTGCCCATGGCAGGGGGGTTAGAACTAGATAACCTTAAGGTCCTTTCCAACCCTAACTATTTTATGATTCTATGAGTCTATGACTCTTCTTATGCTCTTGATAGGAGCAGTGTTATAAAATGTGGCAGTATTTTAAAGTGTAACAAACTCCTCTTTGAACCTAAAGGAATATAAAGCCTCAATGTGATATTTTTGTATTCAGTGTTAGTTGATATAACATATAAACCTACTTATATAATACAGTTTTCCAAGTGTATGTATGGATTTCACAGGCACAGCTGTGTATAGTATAAAGTGGGGAAAAAAAAAAAATCAGATCAAACATTTGGCATTACATGCAGTTATTATATTTGACATAATGTAGTTCTATGCGCAAAACAATTTGTGGAGGGAAAGGTTCGCATTGGATAGTTTCACCCAGGGGGAATACTTTTTAATGGAAAAAAAGAAACTAAACCGACCAATCAACCAACTTGTTTTACTCTTTCCTTCTTGGAAAAATTGCAGTATATTTATTTACAAGCTCAGGAGTGTTGCATCCCAGCTAGAAGGAGGTGCAGCAGGAGGGCCAGGAGACCTCCTTGGATGGATAAGGAGCTGCTGAGGAAAATTCAAAGTGAAAAAGGTGCTTATAAAAGGTGGAATCAAGGACAGGCAGCCTGGGAAGAATACAGGGATGTTTTCCGGGAAGCTAGGGATCAGGTTAGGAGGTCTAAGGCCCACTTAGAATTAAACTTGGCTAGGGATGTTAAAGATAACAGGAAGGGATTCTATAGGTACATAGCGAATAAAAGACAGGGTAGGGTCAACATGGGCCCCCTCCAGAAGCTACCAGGAGAACTAGCTACCCTGGATTTGGAGAAGGCTGAGGTTCTTCATGACTTCTTTGCCTCAGTCTTCACTGGCAAATGCTCCAACCACATCACCCACGTCTTGGAAGACAAATGCAAAGACTGTGAGAATGAAGACCCTGGCCCAACTGTAGGAGAGGATCTGGTTCCAGACCATCTTAGGAAACTGAATGTACACAAGTCCATGGGACCTGATGAAATCCATCGGTGGGTCCTGTAAGAGCTGGCAAATGAAGCTGCTAAGCCACTGCCCATAATATTTGAAAAATCATGGCAGTCAGGTAAAGTTCCCGACGACTGGAAAAAGGTAAATATAACCCCCATTTTCAAGAAGGGGAAAATGGATGAGAAGGAGAGCTGCAGAGCAGTCAGCCTCACCTCTGTGCCTGGCAAAATCTTGGAGCGGATTCTACTGGAAGGCATGCTGAGGCACATGAAAAACAACAAGGTGCTTGGTGACAGCCAGCATGGCTTCACTAAGGGGAAATCCTGCCTGACCAATCTGGTGGCCTTCTGTGATGGGGCTATGGAACTGATGGACTGTGTAGACCAGTGAATGTCATCTACCTGGACTTGTGCAACAAAGGGTTCGACACTGTCCCACGTGGCATCCTTGTCTAAATTGGAGAGACATCAATCTGATAGGTGGACCACTCAGTGGATAAAGAACTGGCTGGATGAACACACACAAAGAGCTGTGGTCAATGGCTAAATGTCCAGCTGGAGACCAGTAACGAGTGGTGTCCCTCAGGGATCAGTGTTGGGACCAGTCTTGTTCAACATCTTTGTAAGTGACATGGACAGTGGGATTGAGTGCACCCTCAGCAAGTTTGCCGATGACACCAAGCTGGGTGGTTCGGTTGATACACTGGAGAGAAGAAATGCCATCCAGAGGGACCTTGACATGCTTGTGAGGTGGGCTGATGCCAGCCTGATGAAGTTTAACCATGACAAATGCAAGGTCCTACACCTGGGTTGGAGCAATCCCAGGCACAGCTCCAGGTTGGGCAGAGAAGAGATTCAGAGCATCCCTGTGGAGAAGGACTCAGGGGTGTTGGTTGGTGAGAAAATGAACATAAGACTGCAGTGTGCACTTGCAATCCAGAAAACCAACCATATGCTTGGCTGCATCAAAAGGAGCATGACCAGGAGGTTGAGGGAGGTGATCCTGCCCCTCTAACTCTGCTTTTTGGAGACCTCACTTGGAGTATTGTGTGCAGTTCTGTGTCCTCACATAAAAAGGACATGCAACTGTTGGAAGAAATCCAGAGGAGGGTCACGAGGATGATCAGGGGACTGCAGCACCTCCCATATGAAGATAGGATGAGAAACTTGGGACTGTTCATCCTGGAGAAGAGAAGGCTGCATGGAGACCTCATAGCAGCCTTCCAGTACCTGAAGGGGGCCTATAGGGATGCTGGGGAGGGACTCTTCATTAGGAACTGTAGTGATAGGACAAGGGATAATGGGTTCAAACTTAAACAGGGGAAGTTTAGATTGGATATAAGGAAGAAGTTCTTTAATGTAAGAGTGGTGAGGCAGTGGAATGGGTTTCCCAGGGAAGTTGTGAATGCTCCATTGTTGTTGGTGTTCAAGGCCAGGTTGGACAGAGCTTTGGGTGGCATGGTTTAGTTGGAGGTATCTCTGCTCAAGACAGGGGGGTTGGTACTTGATGATCTTCAGGTCCTTTCTAACCCTAAGTGTTCTGTGATTCTGTGATCTAATTTGGGGTGAAATAATTTTCATTTGCTTTAAGTTTTTTTCTCCTTTTCACTCTTTTATCAGTCAGACACGTTAAGTAGTTAAGAGCACATAGGAATACAGGGATTTATTTCCTGTTCTAGCTCCTAACAAAATCTAGTCTTTTGTTGCCAATTTAATCTCTTACTCTCTTTCTCTGATAGTGTAATACTGGATTTTCAGGAAAGGAAACAGAAGTACTAGTAAATTTGAGAACACTTGGCCTTTCTTTGAGCTTAAGAGTTCAAACAATTCATAATCTAAAATGAACTGTAAAAAATCACTTCTGTAATCCAGAAGGTAATAAACCTACCTAACATGCCTCAGTATGATATATGAGATCATCTGACTTGATCATTTATGTAAGTTTCTATATATGGTTTGTCTTACATTGCTGGAAATATTTTGTTTGTTTAAAGGTGGATTTATGCCTCTGTACTTAATGGTACAGCTGTATCCCTCCTGAAGCCTTCCTAGATTCTTGACAGTCTTAGCAAGCAGAAGCAGAGACCAACCCCCTGATGCTGTTTACAAGGAAAGGAAATTTTTTTGAAAGCTCTACAGCTGCCTATTTACCTTGAGTTTATCCTAAATATATTATTTTACAGAAAAGAGAATTTACTCACCATGTCCAACCTAATCCTTTCAGGATAAGTATTTTAAGAAATCATATCACTTTTATTTCTTGATCAGATTAGGTTTCATTAGTTTTCCTTTACTTACATGATGAAAGAAATACCAGAAGAAATGAAAGAGTCAAAGGTTGAAGAGGGATGCAGGTCCATCCTCCAATCTCTTGCCCCTTTGCAAAAGTGCTTCATTTATTTTTGTTGTTGGACTTTTATTTCTTTATTATTTTTTAAAGTAGTAGATAGGAATATGAAACTATTTTTATATTTTATATATTATATTTCTTGGTTTTGCCAAATTACATCTGCAAAAGTTAATTTCCTCTGAGTCATGAGATGCAAATATATATTGCCACTCTTATACGGAGAATGTCCAACGTAAGTGAACGTTTATATAAAAAACTATTGGGCATAATATTTACCGAAAAGTTAAAATTATGAGGAACTCTCTCTAGCAGATACTGATTGCCACATCCTACCCAGTCTTCTTAGAAGTAACAAAGACTGCATTAATCCAGAATGTCTACTGTGCTGCTCAGTTCTATCATACATGATTTGGGTGTATTTAATCAGGTGAATCACCCTGAGGAAACTCATAAAGGAGCAATTGCTTGGGAAATGAAACCTCTGCCTGATTAGGTGTTCATTTTCTTTCACTTGGTGCTGGAAAGACAGGTGTGTTTGGCAAGACCTGTAACAGCAATCTTTGAAGAATCATGTCCAGTTAAAGAAGCTGCACCTCACTGCTTTTAGTAACAATACAGCTCATTAAACAGAAATAACTTATTTGTTCATCAGAGTGAAAATTTTGAAACATCACAAATGTTTGGTTTTTTGTTGTTTTTTTTATTTTTTATAAATCTGAGTTATACTCTCTGGTGATGGCAGTTGCAGTTGCAAGTTAATTATATTTATTGAGAAAAGAACATATAGGCTTCATAAAGTGGATTTATACTTTCAGTTTGTTCCTAATTTTGAGTTTTCGTTTTTATTATAGTATCTGCATTGGTGGTAAAGGCACCACCATAAGTTTCATTTTAAAACATTTAGTTGTGATGTTAAGCATATTAAGAAAGTCCTTTGTCTAGCTTGTCTAAAATAAATTGCAGGATTTAATTTAGGGCATAGCAGTGTATTTATTTCAGATAACACAAAACCCCTGATGTCTCCACAATTTTGTTGTATTTTTTTTTTTTTTCCATGCATGTAGCAGAGCTAGCTATTTTCACATCTCTTCCATTTTGCTAAAGATCAGGCCTGAAAGAATGCCTCAGACCTGAGGGATTCTTGGTATGATTATGGTGAAAAATCTGTAGTGTGAGTTTTATTTACAGCAAAATGTTTTCTTTCTTTCTCCCCAGAACTGACTTACGTAAATTCAATTCTGCATCGCAGTATATGACATAATAAGGGATGAGGCCTTTTAACATGTAATAATATTCTGCATATTTCTTAAAACTCTTTCCTCTTTCATCATATTGTCTATTTCAGTGGTTGGTTTTTTTAATTTTTCTTCAGAAAACAGTATCTTGTTGGTCATGCTATATATGGTAATGAGGTATGTCATCACTGCACATAGTATGGAGGATTTTCACAAGGAAGATTTGTTTGGCCTTTTTTATTTGCCTTTAACTTATGTAAAATGTACGTTGGACATAGGCTTCAAGTGTCAATTATGAACTTTTAGCTGAATTCTGAACACATTTGTTATTGTACGGAGTTCTTTGTTGTTTGTACAAGAGAAAGAAGTCAAATGTGGGAAAATTTGAGAGAAAATCATGCGGATGATATCCTTCACTAAAGTTTAAGTCCTCTTAATGCATTTCTGAATCTAGTTCTGTGGTATTTTTTTGATTCCTGTATATACAAGTAATATGAATCTTTTGATAAAAGAAAAAAAATAGTTGTGACCCTGTGCTTATTTCATCCTTATATATTTTCTTAACTTTCTAAAAAAAAAACCCAAACCTTCAACTTCATTTATTTCAAATGCGTGTGTTCCTGTGTGGTCCAGCTGTGGCTGTCTTGTTAGGAAAGCAGTAGATGTGCCTGCATTAAAAAGCAAAGATGAGAAACAAATTGTATATTCTAATGCTATGTATTGCATATGTAGGATTTGTCTACGTTTCTTCCATTAAGGAAAAAATAAGAATTTCCAAACAACAGCTGAAGCTGCAGGCTGTGATGCACTTAAAAATATTCCATTCTGGAGAACTTTACTTTTGTGTTACACATGTGCATCATATTCATATTCATTTCATAACATTAAATTGTCCCTCGTGGTGGGCAAGAGCTATATTTGAAGAACAGAGGCTTGCTTTATTCCCTGTAATACCTTTGTACCATCTTACCACCTGTGTGATGCATACTGTGTAAGAGAGTCAAATGACATATCTGAGGGCTGAGCTTTAACCTGGTAAATGGAAAAGCAGGATGGGTTAAGAATTTAAATCCATTATTCTGTAGGCTAATTTTAATAAATTGCTATCAATGTGTAATTTGTAACCCAGCTGCCAGCTTCCATTAGGAAATAAAAGTTCAAGGCAGTTAGGTCCCTTTTGCCATTCTTTGGTGCAAAAACCTGGTGTGCTCTTCTGAGGTTTTTAGACTTAAACCTTTTATTTTCTCTGTAGGCTTTTGGGCTGTGTGCCAGGTTGTTGTGTGTCTGTGCAGTTTGTATCTATTGCTGACTGGTAATTTGCTTCTGCTGGGTAAGTGCCTGCTTCTTTTTCAGTACACATAAACAAGCTGGAAGAAGAAATAATAGGTTAGGTGCCTTGTATTTCCAGCCATGCACAAACAGTGTCAAGGTTCAAGAGAATATCCACTTCAAGAATCTGCCCTTTTATCAGTGGCTGAGGTGTGGCCTTTTAAGTCAGAGATGATGCATTTCAGTCAGCTGGGAACATGGTGCTTTAATCTGTAGCAGGGATGTTTGGGCTTTTATCCCATAGCATTGATCTCAATTACTGCTAGGAGGAGGAGGAATCAATTCTCTTTGGTGCTAGATTTGAGCTGCCTTAACTATAGAATCACATTTCAATTTAGACTTACTTCCCACTGTAAAAGATAAGGGCTTCTTTCAGACATACTATTAGGTCTCAACCTTGAAGGTTTCTGTTATAATTTCAACATTTATCCACTTATCTCATGAATAAAAGGTTTCCATTTTAATTCTAGTAATCCCCCATGTGGAAGCCCTTAACCAGATTCATTGCTGAGAGCAGGCAGACCGGCTACTGAGTACAGTTATATTGATTTCCCCTGCTTACTTAGGGGAGGAATCAACTCAGCTTCATTAACAACGAGCCAGCACTCACCTGATCTGTTGTTCTGTATGACTTTCACTAGCTGACATCTCTTGCCTTCAGTTTGAATTACTGATCTTACACAGTTGAAAGCCCATAAATGAATTCAAGCAGTGACACTGAGACCGCCATCTTCTCATTGTCTTTCAGAGCAAAACTGTGGGGCTTCATCATTCAGCCTTTTCTCTGAGATTTGCAACTGTGATTTGACTGTGCAACATTTTTTTATGCTGACAAAATTAAATAACTAGTTTTTCCAGTGCCTAAATATCATTTAAGTCACAAGGAGCAACTCTTCCCTTCTGTACTTTGTGTTTGTGACTGTTAGAGGACTTGCCATCACCTTTGATTATGAGTGCATGGAGTTTGAACTGCTGAGTTATAGTTGTCGCTCCAGATTATGGCTCAGAGAATATCTTCAGGCTAACCTGCATCTCCCTATCTCTTTTTGGATCTTCAGATGGACTACAGTTTTATTGCTTTTTTCCCAGAACTTTTGAGTCTGCCAAGCTTCAAACTTGGAGGTAACAAATGATATCGACTCATTCTTCTATTTGCAACTGAGCCTTGAGAGCCTTTCAAAGAATTGGGAGTTCCTTTGGCAGCTGTGCTGCTGTTACTATCTAAAATCTAGAAGAAGGAATGCATATGAAAATGAAAATAATAGAGGAATGGAGAGAAATAGGGTTATCTTTAATATAAGAATAAGAGTTCAGTTTGATTTTTATTTTTTCTTAGCTACTTAGAGCTTGACAATACAGATGTTTTTAAAACATCTGAAAAGAAAAACCTCATTTAGGGGTTATGGTTGTTGAGGTGTTGTGGAGGATTGTGTGAAAACCCCGGTCAGATCAAAATCAGTAATGCTAGCCTGAAATAGCTGAGGGTGAATTTAGCAAGGTTAGATAACTTAACAGAGACAGGATGAAAAGAATCACACCATTACATTAGAAACATGAGCTGGAAGACTGTCATGCATGTGGTTGTTTCTGAGGGACATGTGTCTGAAGGTCCATGTGGTTATACAGTCAACTGTATGACTTGAAGTTTTTCACAGGTCTACAGCCTGAAAAGTACTCTCATGCCACATGAAAAGTAAGAGCATATAGGTAATTTTCTTTAGTATACAGCTCATTTAGTTTCCACGTTTTGCAGATGATGCATTTTGGTAATGTTTTGTTGGCTATTCCTGCTTATTGAGCAAAACTTCAAATAATTTTTATTAGAATGCTAGAGGGGTTGTGCTTGCTTTCATTGTTTATATTCATCCACAGTATTAAATTGACTTTTGATTTAAAAAAAATGGTTTTGCAAAACTTACAGTTCATTGACTACATTTTTAATTGTCAGAAATCTCTAAACATTTTTTTATAAAAGTGGACATGCTGTGGGCACTATTCTTAGAATGAATGTGTGTATCTTTTGTAAGCTACTAAGAAAAACTTGTGTTTTCAGTTTGCTTGTACTTTTTAACCTAATCCCTGTTTTGCATCTTTTTTTATATATAGTTTAACAGTGTATTCTGCATGCATGACACATATAAAGGGTAATTGACATTTTTTTACATTTGAATATGTGTATATTCTTTCAGGCTTCAACATTATCTTTCATCCAAACCAAACCTATAAAGAAAAAGTCTATCTGCTACCACAGACAAAAAATATTTTAGGCTCTAGGCTGCCTGTGTATTCTAGAAACATACCAAGAAAAAGTAAGATAGTATCTGTTTGCACTTGAAAGTTTAAGGAAATTTTGTTCTTTCATAGGTTTGAGGGTTAAAAATTATCTAGGTCATCAAAGCCTCTAGCAGTGAGCTGTAAAGATACCTTGTTCATAAATTGCTCTTGTAAGTACTGCAGTGTTCTTCCCTTCTCCTCACTTTTAGATTTGATGTCTTTCCTTTATTACTGCACGTGTTTTTCTGATCTACATTCTAGCAAAACATTTGCACTTTTTATGCGTACTGGTCCCTGCAGACACCATGTATCACCAAAAAAAAAAAAAAAGGAAAAAACAAATCAAAACCAACAAAGACAAAGAGTCTTCTTTCAAGATATTTGACCTCTGTATGAGTTTATGTTACTTTGTGTTACATAATGCATGATGTTTGCTGCAGAGGGACTATTTGATAGAGGTTTTGTCGAAAATCAAGTTATGAATCTTAAACTGGAAAAATTGACTACCACTGTATATTTTGATGCTACATATGGTAGTAGGGTTCCAGCTGATGCTTCTGGATCTGTATGGTCCACAATTGGACATGATGCCCCTGTTTGGGGGATTCTGATTCTGAGCATATTTGGAATATAGCAGACTTTTCAGATGGAGTTAACAAAAAAAGTTATAGATTTCATGCACAGAAAGGAATTTTACAGAATCTGGTTCAGAGGATATTCAACCTTTTAAGAACTGATCACCTGAAGGGCGGTGCTGGCTAATGCAGTCCTTCTACACCTGGAATTATTTACTGTATTACTTGCCTGGGTATCTGTGTGCTGCATTCTGCATTTTAATCTGAACAGGAACATGAAGCCTGAAAAGACAAGCTTGTGTGTCGCTCAGGTTGCTTAATCTTGAGACTTCAGTTATGAAGATATCAATTTAATTCAGGTGACAGTTATCCTTCTCTGTCCATCTTATCTAGGATTGCAAATACCTTCAGCAGTGTGCCCTTGAGCAGTGTTTACTGTGAAGAACTTGAGTACCATTTGTTTATCATTATGGAAGGGGTGGCATTACTGTTTGGAGCTTTCTTGGTTTTATATATAAAGAAAGCTGAGTTGCCCTTAAGATTCATTGTAACAGCACCATAATGCAACTCAGCACTGAACAAAGCAAAAAACAGGGAATTCTTTTCTTTTCATGTAAGATAATAATAAAAATTTCAGTTAGCTGCCTGCTGCGTCTTTTTCTTCCATGCACTTTGACATTTAGCACTGTAGTGGTTGTAATTTTCTTTGATAAAAAAAAAAGCCCTTTTTTTTTTTTTTTCAAATTATTCAGCCATTTTAAGAATTTTTCTTATCCTAATTTTAAAAAATGTATATTGTAAGCACTGTGGACAAGATCTTTTTGTTAATCTCGGCAGAGCTCTGCTTACTTGTAGCAGTCATGGTTATGGTTTACAGATTCCAAGATAGCCGTAGGGCTGGGATTAAGTACTACTTCACTGACAGGGAATAAATTATATAGGAGTTCCTCAAGCAGGGATGAAATGACAATCATAAATATAATGAAAAAAAATATCTGTAATCTGATTTGTAATGTGATTTGACTGAAGACAGTGGGTGCTTGTGGCTGTCATTTGAAAATTGTAATGAATGTCAGTAGTCATTTTAAACCCTGGCAGTTATGTATCCTGGCTGACAAAGTAGCAATTCAATTTCTAAACAGCCTACTAATGTGAGCTGGCCTTTCTTGCGCCATTCAGTGAAATATCACTTTGCTTTGTAGTTGCTTTCTAATTAGAATTCTCAATGCTGTTTGGCTGATAAGAGGGGTGCAAAAGCAAGTAATGTTGCAATTTCTGATGGGGAGTTCATGGCTTATAATAGTTTGTTCCACTGCAGCTTTCGGCATGTTTCTCCTGCCTTAAAAAAAACCACAAAAACTTATCTGTCCATGCGTAGGAATTGCCTAGTTATATGTTATTTATTAAAAGTGCATGCTAAGAAAAATAAGTACCAGAGACATAGAATTGTTTGATTCTGAGGGGCATTTAAGATAGCTTTTAGCATTTATTTTTTTTTTTTAAATAATGCATAACCAAGGTCAAAGACAGGCCAATAGATTAGTTTGCTTTTAGCAGACAGATTTAGTGAAAAGATATGATTATGTTTTAGGAGTACCAAAGTAAAATTAACAGAACCTCTTACTTCCTGAAGCACTACTCAAATGGTAGAATTGGAGACCCTAGGAATGCGCTTGCTGTCCTTGATAAATAGAGGAGTTAGATATGATTACTTATGTAATGCCTGGTGCCAAGTAACAAGGAGAGAATAAGCTCCTCGTTTCTTAAAACGGCAACGTTTCTGTGCTTACTTTTAGCTATGTCCTCAGCTTTACTCACTATGGCTTTATTAGATCTAGAATATGTGGGTTTTTTTTGTGAAGAGTGAGGTAAGCTCAGAAGTGTCTGTGACACATCGTAAAAGGGATGTGTTCTCCAGTGACAAGCATTTGCTGAATCAGTCTCAAAAGCCCCAACCACACTTTCTTGTTTTTAATTTTTACCTGCCAGCTTATTAATATTTCTCAACATTTTACTAGTACCTGAGTTCTTGTAGTATAATTACGTATACATCTACCCAGGAGATTAGAAAGTGAAGGACAAAATTAAGCACATTTGCTTAAGCCAGATTTGTGTTTCTTTTATTTTCCTTTTTATTTTTTTTTATTAAAACAAAACCAACCAAACAAAAAGCCAACCAACAAAAGCACCCCCCCCACACACAAAAAAGACCCCCCAAAAATCATATTATTTACTTTGGGAAGGACTTTGATATCTTATTTTATCATTTTGTTAACCTGTGTATTACTTTAGGAGATTGCAGACTATAACACATTCTGTTTTCTGTTCAGTTTTGAAAATAAATTTCTGTTTTTTCCATTAGTATATTTCCAATTGAATGCTTTGTGTATAATAGAGCTATTATATTGTCTGTGTGTTTAATTATGTCTAGCTCTGTAAGAGTGTCAGAGATGGCATTTAGAAGATTTGTGGCTGAAAAACGTTTTCTAGGGAGTATTAGACATATCTTTTCATTCCAAGTAGAATGTGTTATGGACTATGATTTATAGTTTAAAACAAAGCACTAGAAAATACTGATGCTTATTGGAACTGTAGTCAAAATCTGCTATTGTTTGTATTTGAAGCAAAGCTGACATAAATGCCTTGAATAATTGCTTTTCCATTGAGAGATCCTCTTTAGCGAAAATTCTCCACTACTTTTGGAATACTCTTTTGGTGGGGAGGTTTCTTTGACAAAAGATAGGCAGACTAGATAAACTAGTTAAGGGTTGTATGTCCATATTATACATATACATACATGTATGTTTAGTATAGTTTATGTATATTCTAATAAAGTCATCTTTGGTGTTTTGTTTTGGTTTTTTTTTTTCCCTACAAGATTCCTTATTCAGTGTAGAGGAACGACTAGGAGAATGAGAAGCACTGAACTGAAAAACATGGGAGGAATACGGAGTGTTAGAGTAGAAAGTCATGGGTGAAACAGGCTAGATTGCAGACCTTTGAAAATGGAGGTGTCCTGTTTCTGCAATGTTGTCTCTACAAGGTTCTAGTAAGATCATTTAAATCAGACTTTTCAGTTCTCTCTCTAATTGTGCATTTCTTGACTGCCTGACTTAAAATGCTGGAACCTGTGAGGGGGTTACATGCAGCAGTTCATGAACAGCTAGTCGTTAGGGTATCAGGAGAAAAACAATTGCTATTTAATGGTTACACCAGTTAATGGTTACTTAGGAAAACTCCCATAGCATTCTGCAGTCAGAAAGATGTTCAATCTCGCCTTCAAAGCAAAGATTGTAAGGTTTAAATCGGGTTTCTCAGCATCTTTTCCAGTTGAGTTTTGGTGACTTTGAGAGACAGAAATTACACTGCATTACCTGAACAGCCTGTTTTAGTGCTAAGGGGCTCTGTGAAAGTGTGCTTTTATTTCTTTGGTTTTGATTATTATGTTTTGGTATGTTTTCTTATAGAAAATGTCTCAAAAAATTTGTTAGGAGCCTGAAATTTGTTAGGTTTTTTGTTAGGAGGCTGAAATTGGAAGACAGCATTAACTTTTCCTCTTCCTAATTTCTAATAAAGGTGTAAACATTCTCTTAAACAAATTTTCCACATGTAATCTTGTGGTTTCCATGTATGCTATGTTTATCCTCATTTACCTAGAAGAAGAGATGTTTATACCTGTTTTCCCAGTTGTGCCATTCCAAAGGAGATTTGAATCCCACATACTGGAAAATTAAGTCTCCTGTGTTTAAGTGAAGTGTTCTGAATTTTGTAGTTAGAAACAATGCAATTCTTGCTTAAAATACTGTTCAATGTAACTACTAAATTCAGTGTAACTACTAAGCTGTTGAATGTGTCATCGTTTAAGTTTGCGTTCGCAAAATTGGTATGCATACCTACAAGGTAATAATTTAGCAGGGCTTAAAAGCAAAATAAAGCAGAGCCCCTGTATTGAGGAAAGAACTGCTTTGGACTGCAAGGCGATTGTCTCAAAAGGGCTTGGGTGCTTGAAGATGATAAACAGAAACAATTACTGACTTACTTGTCCCTATTTTAGGTTTTCCTTATACAGAAGCTTGTGTCAGCAGTGTTCAATCTAGAAACCCTGCAGGAAACATGCAATAAATATCTGAGACAGATACCAAGAATTTAGGCCATCTGAAAGGTTACCCTGAGGTAAACTGAAAATAAAGATGTCATTTGATCAAGAAATTCTTCTCCCCCATAAGGAACATATAGTGAAAGTGTATTTACCTGCAGATGTATTCTTTTCTCCCTTGGAAGAACAGTGAGCAAAATACAGTGTCAAAATCTGCATTTAAACTAAGATGCTTCATGAAAGAAGATAGGGACGAATAGATTTTTAACGTTTAGTTGAACTAGTATAGCCATCCTTTTCTGTAAGGAAAAGAATAAGAATAGTACATGGAACAGTATGGGTGTGGTGTTGGGTAAAGTGTAAATTTCATAGTTTAGACGATAAACTACTTTAAGAATCACTTTCCTTTGCTTCACCTTAAGAACAAGTAATGTTAGAGTTCTGATTGATGATGATGTCTTCTTGTGTGGCCTGTAGTATAATTTAAAAAGCCCATTCAGTTATTGCTCTGATTACCCTGTTGTGAAAAGTGATCAGAAATCTATGGTAACAGAGTAAAAAAACCAAGAATTAACCAATACCATCAATAAAATCCAAATATTCCAAAAGCAGTATATGAAGTTTTTTGTTTGTCTTTTAACTACAGCTTGCTGTGTAGCTTTAGGTACAAGACCTTTACATCATGAAGAAGTTTGCTTGGTACGGGTTGGGAATAAGATCCTACATCTTCTAGGACAAGATGTGGGCAATGGCTCAATGTCCAGCTGGAGGCCAGTGATGAGTGGTGTCCCTCAGGAATTGGTGTTGGGACCAGTCTTGCTCAACATCTTTGTTGGTGACATGGACAGTGGGATTGAGTGCTCCTTCAGCAAGTTGGCCAATGACATCAAGCTGTGTGGTTTGCTTGGTACACTGCAGAGAAGGAATGCCATCCAGAGGGACCTTGAAACGCTTGTAAGGTGAGCTGGTGCTAACCTTCTGAAGTTTAACGACGACAACTGCAAGGTCCTATACCTGGGTGGGAGCAATCTCAGGCACAGCTCCAGGTTGGGTAGAGAAAAGATTCAGAGCAGCCCTGAGTAGGACTCAGGGATGTTGGTCAATGAAAAGATGAATATGAGCAGGCAGTGTGCACTTGCAGCCCAGAAAGACGACCATATCCAGGGCTGCATCAAAAGGAGTGTGACCAGCAGGTTGAGGGAGGTGATCCTGCCCCTCTACTCTGCTCTTGGGAGACCTCACTTGGAG
>JAOEHY010020972.1:0-29827 GCA_025447955.1 Psilopsiagon aurifrons
TCCCAGGCCAAAAGTCAAAACCACAGCACTGCACCAGCTACCAAGAAGGAGAAAAATGACTGCTACTGCTGAACCCAGGACATTTATATATATATATATAAGTTTATTTATATCACTATCTATTATTACCTCTAAGCTACATAACTGTTATTAGAAGAAAAATGTCATGAACAGTTGCAAGAGATTACATTGATTCACTGTAGCAATAGGTAGCAAATGAACAGGTAACTAATAAACCTAATTCAGGACTGATTGTACTGATTACAGTGGGGAGTAGCTGACATATTTTTATATAAAGAACTTCACAAAAAAGCTGTTTCAAGGCCAGATACACTGATTAATCTGAACTAAGGGTTTCAGACAAAAACGAAGAAAGAAGAAAGCAAGAAGAATAGTATTTTGTAAAGCTGAAATAGCTTACTTTATTTGTATTATAGCTACAGTTGAATTTGAATTCTAATTAAAAAAACACTGAAAAAGAAAAAAAAGCACTTTCTGAGTTACACATTTAATTCAGCCCTAAATAGGTTCTGTCTATCTCATGAAGCAAAGAATCAGTTATTCTAGAAACTTTATCAATGAATTAAGTTAGAAAAATGGAAATTAATTAAACAATTGCATCTGCTCAAGTGCACTAGGATTTATATTAAAACTTCCTTTACATTAAAAATTACTTCCTACATCAGGCTTCTTCATTATAAAAAAATAACAGCAACTTTACCTAGTGAAAAAAGAAATTAAACAATCATAATTACATAGGATGTAATCCAAGAAACATAATTATATTGAGCATATATAAGGAGAAAATGTTAAAGGCAGTAAAAAAACAATAAGCAACTCCAAACGCTGTTCATCCCTTTCTCATAAGGCTGTTCAGAAATTGACATCTCTAAATTTATACCAAAGATGAAATAGTAGTTAAGAGTCTTTGCAGCCCCTGTATCTCTTTGTATTTCCTATTCCACATACTTACGCACTGGTGAAAAAATTGTTGATCAGAAGAAAAGATCCTCCATGTGCTGAGGATGAATAAATTGAGCCACCAGGAAAGTGAGTACCTAAAACCAGTCAGCTTATTCTGCTTCAGACTATACTGCTTAATGGCTGCGAATTTTTTCATGTCCAATCTATTGAGATGATGCCTGTCAGCTGCAGTTTTCATTAGGAAAAAGAAGTTACAGCTGACGGTAGGGTTTGTAGGAGTTCATAAATATTCTGCTACTGTTCAAAACTGCTGCAATGAAGTGAAAGCACACATACTAGCTTTATTTTTGAACCCACATGAAACCAGAGCTATTAGACTACAAAACATGATCACTCAACATGTTCTTAAAGAATAAAACCTATCAAATTTAATATGGTGTACTTTTTCAGATGTGGTCCAAGGCAGAAAAAAAATCCAGCTCTTTGGTTTTTGCTCCTAACCAGGACCTCTGCATATTCATAACCCTTCCAATGGAATCTCTCTGAATAGTGTTTTTGGAATGGTTTTATAATGGAAGGGGTGAATAGTGCATGTTTGTCTGCACTGCTCCTGCTGCCTTTGGTGAGTTGAGACTAGAGCTCACCTGTGATCCTGACAGGCCATGGGACTTGCCACAGTGTCCTGCATGGGGAGACCAATGGCTGAGTGCAGACTGCCCTCAAGGAGCTTGTTCTGCAGCCACTGACAGCCTGGTAGGACATTTTCCTTGATCATCAATATAATGTTCCCTAAGCATCACTTGTACATCACTCTAAGGTCACTTTGATATAAATAACCAGTGACAGATGAGGCCTGCAGTGTGCTTATTAGAGAGCTGGTGGTAGATATTTTATTCCAAGTTTGATCAATCATAGCACAGCAAGGTTCTGGAGATCTCTATGTCACTGTAAAAAACATAATAAGACCTTCAGCCACTGAGACCTCAAATTGTAAAGAGGGGCTCATGATCTTTCTTATATAGGAGGAATAGTTGGCAAATCCAGTGATTTTCACCTAGAGATAGCAAGACTGCCCAAGCTCTGGAAGAGAGCACTATCTTCCTTTTGAATAAGTAAAATCTCAGTTGGACCTGTCAAAGATGCCTGAACAGCATCTGCACCAGGACAACAAATAGGCCCTCTTTCAGTGATGCTCACATCTGCAGAAGCTGCCACTGCTACGTTAGGAAGGGCAGAACATAAAAGCTGCTCCATGCTGTTTACATGGAGTCAACAAGACTCAGACTCAATACTGAACACTGGGGAAACCCACTATTAACCATACTCCTTCAAGATCTGCTTGTAGGTCAAGCTGTATTTCATTTAATTTTAATGCATCTATGCACTTATCTTTATCAACAACACAAGATGGATAACAGCAAAAGGAACAGTTTTGTGTCTCATACTCTATTTTTTTGAATGGCATTAGTTGCATTCCTATATAGAAAATAGTATTAGAAACTCTAAAGTATAAAACTTATTTCTACATTTTTCTTGGGAAATACATACAGTATTTCAGAGATATAAATCTCTTTAACATGTCCAGATAGATACTTTGACTTACGAAAACTTGGTCGGTAACGTACGAAAAATTTGAAGAAAAAGAGAGTAATACAAAATTCTTTTTCTCCCATCAAATTTGCTCCAGATGTTTCTTTTAATCTCAGTGCCAAAGTTATAGTATTTCATTATTCATGCTTGAATAATGAAACACTACATTTCTGCATTCTACTTTGAAATATTCTGTTAGTTTAGAAGTTGGGTTGTTTTTTTCTTTTTTTGAATTTAAGGTATTGTAGACGGGGACCAAGTACACTTGCTAAAATATAAATTAGAATAGGATTAGAATAAGGTATTAGGTGGAAATTGTGTTTTATACTAAAACTGAATACTCGTGAAAAATACTAAAACTACTTTAGGTAGGGATGATGATGTAAAGTCTGAACGTTTAAGTTAGTAGTGTGTTAAACAGTTTAAACTATTGCATTACTGTTAGAATGCAACAAAAATGCAAGAAATAAACTAGTTGGAATGCACAGGCTATCTGAAAAGTGTAGGAAATGTCACTGTACTGGGGCAGTAAGTGGAGAAGGGCCAACTCTATATTTACTAACTACTTAGACTACACAGGAATAGGATGAGAGGAGATTTTCAGTATCAATAGGAGGTGAAAGGGAGGTATGAAAGTCTATTATTTTTACAGCATATGCACATATAATTAAAGCCTCCCGTGACAGAATCCATTTCTGACCCAAGCTACTACTGACTTCAGAAAAGTTCTACTAAGATTTCAAAAATACTTTCTAATGACAAATATTTCTCATCTAGCAATTCATAAATTAGCATTAGTACACATCCTCATTAGATATTAAGCCAAAATTCATTCTTGGTCTGTCAGTTCCATTTCCACAAAGGCTTTCTACAACCTCCTTCCTTTATATCATGCACAGCTTAAATAATGCGATTTAACATAGTAATGTACATCAAAAAAAGGCAGAAACAGAGAAACAGTCAGTAGAGAAAGTTTAGACAGAGCTGTAACCTCCATTTCAGCTGCTCAGGAATTAAAAAAATACACATACTGAAGCATATACATTTGCAGCACTCAGTAAACCTATGAAATAGGACACCTCAAATGGGAAGAATCTAATTTTTGGAGTATTTCCTGCTCTTCTGGTATGCAGAATTGTTTCCCAAAGAAGGAAAAGGTATCTTCTCTAGTCTTGTATTACTCCAAAATATGAACACCTAAACACATTATGTAAACAGCGAAAAAAATGTGGGGCAACAAAAGTGGAGAACAGGAAGTCCTTATGAAGCAGACAAGGCACTATAAAGGGTGGACAACTAGGCTTTTGAAACACTAAAAGCAATGTAAAACAGTGTCTATTAAATTTGCACTGATCTTTCCCAACATAGGCCCTTTAAAGCAGATAAATGCATCTGGTTGGAAAATAACGCTGACAGCTCTGCAGCTCTTCAGCCTTTCTTTTCTCTTACCCTGTCTCAACCTACCTTAGTCAAGACCATTATACCCAGATGACTAAAAGGAAAAGGAGCAATCTCATGAGAGCAAAGCTATCAATTTACAAAGAAGGAATGTTTTTATGTGTTCTTTAAGTTTTCTCTTTATGACCTTTTATGTAATTTTTCTTGCTTCACATCTCTCCTTCACACAAAGACATTATGTGCTTATATTTAGGAAATACATAAATAGTTTTTATAACTTCAAATTACATGGAATTCATGCCTGTTTTACAAAAATAGAGCACATCTATGTGTCTATTTTTCTCTTATTCATTATATATTTCTTCCATTTCTTATTTCATTTTAGCATTACAGAAAAGTGTGCCTAACATGGCATTAAGAAATCAATCAAAGCCCCTCTTTCAAAAGGTACACAACAATCAAGACTTCAATTTTAAGAATCTTAGGTACCATTTAAATTACAATGCTTATCATACTACAATATATTTTGCAGAAATTTTGATATTAGAAGCTTTGTTTTTCGCAGGGGCACTTGCTGTAACACAAAGACATCGTATGATAAATAAGCTCCACAAGACGTTAAGGATCAGTAAGTACACTAATAATTTAAGACTATTCAAACTATACATGCCATAACGTGAGACAGAGCTGACAGTCAGATTAACAAAAACGACAGCACAGAAGCTGGGTAGGTGAAGAACACAGAACTTCACCTTGACTTGAAAAAAATATTAGTGATTTTTTGCTTCACATACTGGAAATATCTCTCATACTACTGTATCTTCTACTGAAATCATGATACAAACATGCTTAAGACTTCTGTAGCTGAATCATAGCTTTATTTAAATAACTATTCTCTCAAACCTGCCCTCATAGGCAAACGTTTGCTTATAAACACATCCATTTTCAGGACAAATTCTTCAAAGCTTCTGAATAAACCTATTGAACAAAGACATCCTAGGACAGATCTATTCTGTGATTCTGTGAATAAAACTCAAGATGAAGTAATAACTATAATTATGTCTTCTTAACCCATTATGCATGGTGCGATATCATACTTGCCAATATATCTACATTCATTCCAGTGATGCCAGAACTGATTGATAGTTTTATAAATATGTAAGTAATCAAGAAAAACTGCAGCTAAATTCCTTAGCAATATTTACTACTTTATAAGAGGGCTTCCTAACTTTACTCTGCGTTGATCTGTCTTTAAAATTGCCAGAGACATCAAGACATTGCACATTCCACATGGCAATGAAGGTGTCAATGTCGATCTCATTCTCTGAACCACTACCATCTAAATTAAAGGAAAAACATCTAATACATAAGCATATTATCATACTTATGTGTGTGTCTCTGTGTGACCCAGTGAGTAAAAAGATTGTATATTGTTATTCCAATACATATGCAGCTCTGATCCTCCTTGTCTCACTATTCCTTCTCATAACTCCATTGGACTTATCTTCCCAGCTTTCTAAATATGTAATTATGCATTCTCTTGTTGTAATAATATATGCTGATACTGAGTATGGAATTAGAGATAATGTGAAGTACTATATTTAATGACATAAAATGTTGGCTTTAAAACCTATATTAGTTATTCATTTGTGTGTATCACGTTCCTCAATTCATGTTAGACTTGCTAAGTACATATCTGGGATATCATATATTAACCACTCATGGGAAAAATATAATTCAGAAGAGATAACTTTTCAGCTTCATTTAGATTGCTTTTGTGGCTGCACGTGCAAATGAAAGGGACAAGTACATTGTGTCTCCTGCTGCCTAGAGCTGCTGGCCTTTAAACAGTCCAGATGCTAGGCTTGGGTTAGCTCACGAATAACTACCAAAGTGCTTTACTTAAATTGGTGGGCTAAATTATTCATCCAGAATTAAAGTGGCCCTAATTCTTTTTAGCTTACTTGGTAAATTAAGATAAAAAAAAAAAAAAAAAAAATAAAGCCATTACCTCTGAATGAGACTTGTCCACAAAGTAGAATAAGTGACTTATCTTGGGGTCACATCTTCAGCTGATTCTGAATTTTCTATGGCATTCTCACAACACCAAGCCTGGAATCTGTCTCCCCATCCCATGCATGCAGTTATTTTCTCCAATTAGATGTTTACATTTTTTTCTTCTAATGTTTTCCTTCTCTCTTCAAAGTGTAAGTAATAGACATCTGAATGGCTTTAAACTTCTATAATTTGCAAGGCAGTAAAGCTGTAGATATCTAACAACCAGTGGGCAACCTGGCTATTTCTTGCTTGTTTGGATTTTTTTTCCCATGCAACCTCTAGATCTGTGGCAATGAAACTTCTGCAGGATGCTGACATGGTTCTCAAGAGAACACTAAGCTGAACAGTTATCTTCAAAATTCCTGTTTTTCAGTAGCAGGTTCCCACATAGAATGGAGAATAGGAGTTAGGAGAACGGAAAAAGATCAAACCTTGCGTGTATCAATCACGTCCTTTGATCATTTGGTCACAATATTTCTCTTCCGAGATACAAATAAAGGAGCTCATCAGTTAGTGAGAGCCTTTTCAACATGACCCAGTGAAATACAGGCACAAAGACAGAAAATATTAGTAAGGCCAAGAATATGAAGAAAGTCTGTTTTCAGCATTTCTATTTTGAATTAAAGCATATAAATGGAACAAACAGAAACAATAAAACAATACTGCCTCTGTTTAGCAGGTTGGCTTTTTTTTTTTTTATTTTTTGATCTTAACAGATTGACCTGGCTCTCCTTGTCTCCTGTTTCTTTGTGGAATAGCGACATGCTCTCCTCAGAAAGATTCTGGTGTTCGGCCGGTGTTGTTTGAAACACTGTGATGCAGATTCTCAAAATCTTGTTGGAATTTTCTTGGAATTTTTTCTTTTTTTTTTCATTGTGTACTTCAGTAAGCAAATTCTAGCACAGACACATGTAACTTCATAATTTAGTAACCTGAGTGTTAAGAAACTTTCATAATAAAGGCTTCCATTACTATTTTTGCAGATATTTAAACTAGTCAGGTTTCTGACTTTCGGCATTTGCAGGATTATTTGCAAATGTAATTAATTTGAATGCTGCATGGTTGAGTTGTGATCATAACCTACAATGAATGAACATAACCTATAAAAAAAGAAATGCATTTTTTTAGTCTAGCTCAGTTGCCCTCAAAACCATACAAAGTTAGTATAAAGAAGACAGTGGTCAGCTGATACATTTACCAAGTTTTGAACAAGAAGCATTAATAGATATAAGCTTAGAACAAGTCAGATTTACAGCAGATATTAGAAAGAGTGTAAATACTAGAACAGGAGTTCTGCTAGTCTAGGGACATAAAATTTCTCTAGATTTATTTCAAAGAAACCTGTAGAGTGAAATGCAGCAGTACTGGTGTTCACTCTACTCGTCCCACCACAGCTGTCCACCACACACAGACACCCCAATCTCCATGAAGCCCAGGATATACCTTTTTTAACTACTTATTGCTTTAAAATACAACACATATGAGAAGTAACAAATAAATCTTGTAGACATATAGAATACACAAACCAACATCAGATATACATTTGTTTTCCATTGAATTTAAATGGAGAAAAATTTTGTGTATTTTTGAAAAAACTCCAGTTATCACATTATATTCAGACTACTGGGATTTAGGTGTTAGGTATCCTAAAGTGACTGAAAGATAACTGAAAGAGGGCTAAACATAAGATCCTTTATTTCTCATTCCTTTTGTAGATAAAAGTAGATTTTTAGAAAAAAGAAACTTAAAAAAGAAAAGAAAGAGAATGCAGGAATGGAATAAAGGGTTTGATACTAGAGTAAATCAGAACAAATTTCCATTTTGATTCAAAGCATTTCCAACATACGCATATACACACATTTATAGAAATACACATCTTTCTATTTAAAAAAGCATAGTTCCAGAAGTGTTAAGAACGAAGTGTCCATATGTACCTATCTTTATTTACATTTTGAATGCTTCTGAATAAGCTTTGCTGTGAAGTGCATACTTAAGAGCACGGGGTATGCAATGTAACTACCGCCTGGTCCTATCTACTTATAATCTGGATGGTGGCGCAACTACAACTCTTCTCGAATGCTGCCACCTAAAGGCTAAAATGAAGTACAACTATAAAGATGCGTTAGTAGAACCAAACCTGGCAAAAATCAGCAAATGGGAAAAGGTTCACAACTGTGCAACAGTTGGAATTAGAATACAACATTACAGTTGTTGCTTGAATATCAAGAAAAAAAATGCATTCTTCCTTAATTCTGCAAGGAAAATTATCTGAAAATACTTTGGGGATCTATTTTTTTCAAAGGACGGGCCAACATTAAGGTTTTCATCTTCAGTAGTCATATTATATTTATCATTATAGTCATCATTATATTTATAAATCAATTAACAAAAAAACCCAACAAACCAAAAATTACTTATATGAGCTGCATGACTCAGAATTATGGTACCACTGAAAATCTCCAAACTTGCTTCCTCTAATTTGATCTATGTCAATTCCTTAAAAAAAACAAACAAACAAAAAAAATACCAAACAAAAAACACCATATATTTCAACATTCATAGTTCTGATTATCTCTTATATATGCAAGAAAATACCATAAGCAGGGAGTAATGAGGATCTGGATCTAAATGTTTTCAAGTTAAAGATTTAATAATGAAAAGAAGCACTCAAAAATGCTGCCTAACAGATTTTTTGTTAGAGCTAGAGAAGTTTTCCATATAGCATAGCTCTTAAGAGAAAGGCTTTAAAATAGTTACTAAAATTAACTGGATCTTTTTATTACTGATGAAAGGTGGTTTATATCATCGGAAAGGTACTATCTTAAAATCAAATAACAATGCTATAATCAACAAATGTAATATTTTGCAGATTTTAACTCATCAGATGTTACTTATATAACCACTAGACTTTGAATGAAAGGAAGAAAACTAGACTTCAGGACTGGAAGAAATGAATGGATGAGAATTTGAAAGTGTAGAACTCCTGTACCACTGCAGCCCTCATGGTCTGAGAATAGAAGCAAAGCGAATTCTGCAGATAAAGTTAGCACATCATATTGTACCAACTAATGAAGAAACAGTAAATACAATTATGGGGTTTTGCACTGAAAAAAATATTTTTTCTCCCAATTTTGCAAGTTGATTTAATATCTTCCCCTACAAAACCTCAGTACACTTAGTGCAGGCAATACATTTTAGACCAGTATACTTGACATTCACAGTAATAGTTTCTCCATCCCTGACTTGCACCCCTACTTGTCAGTATCTTTCTAGTGCACAGTGGCTCACTTCACTATAAGCAAGGCAAAATGAAAAGAGAGAAACAAGATAATTTGTTGTTTGTTTGGCATGGGGTTTTTTTTGCTTGGTTTTGGGTTTTTTTTGGTTTGTTGTGGGTTTTGTTTTGTTTTTTTTTTTAATTGCAACCAACAGTCACTGTCCTGGTTTCAGCTGGGATAGAGTTCATTTTTTTTCTTTGTAGCTGGTGAAGTGCTGTGTTTTGGATTTAGTCTGAGAACAATACTGATAACACACCCATGTTTTAGTTGCTGCTAAGTAATGCTTACCCTATCGAAATACTATTCAGTCCCTCATGCTCTGCTGGTGAGGAGGGGCACAAGAAGCCAGGAGGGAGCAGAGGCAGGACACCTCATCTAAACTAGACAAAGGGGTATTCCATACCACAGCATGTTATTCTCAGTATATAAACTGGGGGTGTTACCCAGACTGATCACTGCACGGGTCAGGCTGGATATCAGTCAGTCAGTGCTGAGCACTTGTATTGTCCATCACTTGGGTTTATTAGGTTTCATCTCTCTCTTTTTCCTATTATTATTATTGTTGTTGTTATAATTATTACTATTGTTATTATTATTATTACTACTTTATTTCAATTATTAAACTGTTCTTATCTCAACCTGGGGGCTTTATCTTTTTCCAAATCTGTTTTCCATCCCATGAGAATGGAAGAGTGAGTGAGTTGCTGTGTGGTACTTTCTTAGCTACTGGCTAGGGTCAAACCATAGCAATTACCCAGTTGCATTAGTCTTGAAGAATTTGCCAAATACGCGCAATTTTGAGACTTCAGCTGCTAGTTTTCTGACATGGGAAAACTGAATGTAGGAATTAATGCATCCAGATATATTTACTTATGAGCTAAAATGAAATTTTGCATGAAGAAAGGCTGATACGTAATGTAAACTTACTGTATGTAAGATGTAAGTTTGCATGAGGAAAGGCTGACATGAGATTTAACTGGCTGTGCTTCTTCATTTCCTTGTTTTGACTTCAATTTTAGGAAGTTATTTCCAGTAAATGCTTCAAAATCAACATAACAGGCAAAGCCATTTAAGAAAAAAAAATAAAAAATGTCATACAGTCAATCAATGGAAAACAAAGTTTCATGAAAATTTATTAAAAGTTTTTTTCAGTAGCGGAAAATGCTAATATTTTAGGTTATCTAATGAATACCTTTATTAAATCACTTCAGTGATGACAGCTGCTACAAGACTGCCTGCCATTCTGTATATGAACACCCCAGTGTCCTTCCTTTGCCAAGGAGTGTGCGGTTTAGTTTTATTTCAGTCCTGGTTTTCTTTCCTAGGGCATTACCCAGGCTAATAGTTCCCACCAAAAGAAATACATCAGTTTAGATGCTGTCCTTTCAGTTAGTTGATGGGGCTGTCCTGCAATGCAGTTGACACGACTGATGATAAATTAGGTACAGCAGGATACCCAAGGTGTACTGAAGTCCCTGCCAGTTCTGGTCTGGAAAGCCTCTGCTCTTCTTTCTGGCTTCTGTGTCTGTTTCCCTCCCCTGTAGGGTTGGGTTGTAGACAGAGGACAAATCTGGATTCAGGATCTGGAATCTGGTCCTGAGTTCTAACAGTTTGGACAGAATTGAGCATCATGAAAAAAGGCACTCCTTAATCTGGCAACTTGGCAAAACAATCAGGGTAGGGTTTTGTTATATATTATTCAGAGAAATTAATGCTGCATTCTGCTTCCTAGAACATGGGGGTTTTTTATGCAACTGATCTAGATAGATAAAAAAAGTTTTGCTTATGTATGGCACTCATTATTTTTGTTAATGGCATTATTTTCCATTGCTTTTATTTGGTCAGAATTTCATTTAAGATTCTCAGTGACAATCAACCAATAATGCTGTGCAGCACAGGATATTTCTACAGTCTGTAATGGTGTGCACCACATAGATCCTCAGTTTAGCAGCAATCCAGCTCTTTAAGCTTGCACAATATAGCACAGCTACATACAAATACACCAGTGTGCGTCAAGATGTACTTGCAGAAATGTTGTCTTTGCAAGACTAAGTAGTTTGGATGCTTTATGAATGCTACTCTACTGATTCTGGCACTGAGGGTGTTCAGGAAGAATTATTTGGACACTTCTGCACACAACTCAGCACAGATTTCAGAATGCTGTGCTGCATGTGTATATATCTAATGGAAAGAATAAGAAGGACTAATCTCTTCTTTGGGAAATATATAACTAAAATAGTTCTGATCTGATTCTTTTTTTGTGATAACCACTATGAGATTTCAGGCATTTCAAGTTCTTAAAGCTAACAGAGGACTAAAGAAAACAAAGCAAAACTAAAAAAGTAAATGCTTTCTGCTATGTTTGACACCTTATCCTGTACGCTTTTTTCAGTAAAACTTTAATTGTTTTGATAATGTACTACGAAAGACAAGTTGTAGCCTTATTCTGCAACCCTGCTTGTGGTTTAGAAGGAATGTCCTTTAGGCCCTTAGCACTAAACATGAGTTTCTGTCTGATTTCCTAGATGTATTTCATATATTTTTTCCAAGTGTCATGCCATACCTTTCTAATTATGTGTGGGAAACATGTTTATGCCATCAATTTATTTTTTTCTACTCATTAGCCATTTCCATCACAAAGAAGTAGCAGCAGAAAGTGTAGTTAATTACATAAGAGGCCAACTCAGGACAAATGCAATGTTTTCCCATCACATCCCATCACACAAGGTTGCCATTTCTCCACTTTTTAAATGTCTATCCCTTGCTGCTAACACACAAAATTGAACACTGCCTGTGGCATTTACTGTACCTTCATCTGCTGGATTAAATGTTGTCTCAGCTGCTCTACTCTGTCCCTCAGGGACCAAAACCGTTACCATTCAGAATACTCTCAGCAGCAGAAGCAGCAGAACACCAATGTCTCATCCAACCTAAGAGCATAAAGGTGATAGCTCACTATCATACTAGCCTATTTACCTTTTTACTCTTTCTTTCTTATGTTTTTCTCATACTTTAGTCTTTTTGGTATCAAGCAGAGACTTGAAGGATTAACCACTCTCTTACAGTTCCTGACCACGTTTTGTTAGAAGGGAGCCAGAATGCAGAACTGCTCCTAGGCAGAGCTGTGTGAAGGATAGAAATTTTATTTCACACAGGATTATCAGATATACAGCCTGAGAAGACAGGGTAATGGCTCAATGATCCAGGAAATGTTTCCAGTTCCTTTAGGTTTCTTTTCATCTTACAGTACTACTCTGGAGATTTCAAAGTCTGACTTAAATCAAAGTCAGAATGGAAAACAACAAATTTCCAAGTTTTCCACCGAGAAAAAAGAGAAAAAAATCTTTTAAAGTACTTTAGTTTAAACTGCTTCTTGAACAACTTGATGAAAGAATCATTTGGGGAATTGACTTTGGGTATGTTTCAGTTGCCTCTTTTATTTCATCCCCAAGTAATTCTGGATGACTGGATCTCATCCTAGTTGAAACAGAAAAGCTTACTCCAGTAGTATGCAACTGTGCTCAAACTTCCCAAGGAATTTTTCAAAGATATAGGTATAGAGATAAGCTGTAGCACTTTCATAAGCCAAACGAAATTCTGCAAGCAAATACTCCAAACTATAGTGATGTTGGGAACAATACTGAAACTGTGGGGCTTGAATTGCTCTCAATTTATAGTATTGCTCTCAAGTTATAGTACTGTGAGAAATCAAACTGCAAAAAGCTACTGATGACATGTTTAACATCATCTTATTTCCCTTGTCAGTTTTTTTAAAGCTTTTATGAAAGCATTTAAACAAAAGAAAGCCACTTGTAAAACCCTAACACCTGGCTTTTAACTTTTTTTAAAAGTTTCCTTTCTATTTACCATTTTCAATGCAATGCATATATTTACTTCAGTATTTCACATCTCATCATTATGTATATTAAAAAAGGTTGCTAGAGTTGTTTATATGTAGCAAGGCCTTGGACATCTTCCAAACTAACAACACCTTTAAAATTTTTCTCTAACTGTATAATACTCAGTCACGTCTTTCAACCACGGAAGCAGTGTTCTGATCTTTGGAAGATATCTTTTTAGTGTTTGGTGGAGGTGTAAACTTAGTAAATATTAACTACCATGAAATGGGAGAGCAGAAGGATGTTGCATCTCTTTCATACTCCTAGAAACTCAGACATACCATACAGTGTGGACTTACAGAACTTGGCAACTAAGCTGAGAATGAGAGAGAAGGGAAGCACAGTGCAAGCACGATTTTTTAAATCTGAAGATGACTCTGCTTACTATGTATGAAACAGGCATTACCCAAATACTTTGTTCAGGTATTCATCTATTTCTGAATGATAAGCAATTCAAAAGAAAATACAAAGTTGCCCGAAAATTCTGCATATAATTTCAGCTTTACTTCAAACTTCTGAAGTTCATTAAACTTCAATTAACTTTTCAAAATTATCATCTGTCTCTTTTATCTTACTAATTTCAACCATAACCTAAAGCAAGAACAAAACCCATGAGGGAAGTTATATTGATTGTGGAGAACATCTTAAACTTTACCAAGAAATCTATTCTCATTACACTTCAATATTGTTTCTGAACTGAAAACCTTAAAATGAGCTTCATAAAACACTGAAAATTTTGTAACTCATGCAAATAATGCATCTGGGTCTTCAGTAACTGAAGCTACCAAAGCATATTGAGTAGCTTTTGCCTCTCTCCATGTGGTTACCTGCTGAGTCACATGATTAGAATGAATCCATATATTCTCAAGGGAGTTAAGACCCTGGCACTGGGAAGATTTCAAGCAGATTTGTATCTACATTCCAGGCTCAGAAAATACATTCTTACAACTTCTCTTTTTTGGCTAAGGGATCCACATTGAGGTATCAGAAGTGTTTGTCATAGCTTTTTTTCATAAGGCCCTGGGAATATCTAGACAAGCACTGGTCATACTCTTGTGTGTTCAGGTACACCTCAGGCACTGCTGAGGGTCAGTCAATAGATACACCTTTCTGAAAGAACAGGTACAATTGACACCTCTCTGAGGAAATACAAGCTAAATGAAGCTCCAATCAGCTTTGTTAGATTTGTGGTTGTTCTGTTTTGGGATTTTTTTGTTATTAGTTTCTTGTTGCTTTTTTTCCTCAGAGCTAATGTACTTGAAAACAAAAGTAAAACGTTACATCCTTGCAAACAGTCATTCACATTTTTGGACAGCAGTCCTATTATGAACTTCTACAGTCGGTGCACATATGTGATGTCTGCTGTCTACCCTCACGCTCATTTCAACTTCAAAGCATAGTGCTTGTTTACAAGTTCATCAAATCCTTTCCCCAGGGTATAGGTGTCAAGCAATGAAAGGTGACTGCTTAGATGCTAGTGAATGATCTGTTTAGGAGGGAAACATTTTCCCAGTGGTGAAAAAGTGCTGAGGAGTTTCTCTGGTCTGCTATGCTAGTTTAAAATGGTAACTATGACAGCTTCCCAAAACATATAATCAGCTTCTAAATCTATTTTTCTTTTAAATATAGATTGTATTCAAAGACTGTTTAGATACAATTTTCCAAGAGCTTGTGTAGATTTTACATTTTGTCCTCAATTTTACTTTGTTTGAAGTCTACTTGCTGATTTTCCTCACAAAAAAACTACCATTACCTGGCTCACTTATGTGTTCATTTCTCCATCCTCAATATTCTATGCTTCTTAGCTTCCCCCTGATGTTTTGCACTTTGTTCTTCTTATTCTTCTTTCCCCACTTTATTTAGTATTTCCTTCTGAAGACAGTCACCTTCCCTTCTTGTCCATCTTTTCTTCCCTCCCACCAGCTGGAATGTGGCTGTTTGTCACTTGCTCTATTATGGAACTGTGCCCACAGTATTTCATGAAAATAACATCAGAGTCAGTATTCTTCCATCAGTTTTCATCTTATTTTTCAGATTCCGGATGAGTGGGAAGGGTAGCAGCAGGAGGAGAGAGTCTGATTCTAATCAAATCCAACTGTTAACCATAAAATATCTCACCCTCTTTGAAAAAAGTCCTTTTAAGGACTTTGTGAAAGCCTTTAACCACCATCCCTACATGCTCCCCATCACTGATAATCGCACCTGTTGATCGTTATCTGCCAAAATCTGATAACATAAGAAAGTGAGATCTGGAATTCACAGGCAATTGAGAATGCCAGTGTAACAGGCTGATTTACAGCAGGTGCCTTAGTGACTCATGATGGCCACCTGACTGTGCCAAAAATGTATTGCGCAGGGAATCTTTTGTGGAAGAATCTCTCCTGCTGACAGTGATACCAGCTGCCAAAATGCACCATAAAGGAGTAAATCTAGCAGACTTCAGGTTACATCTTTCTATTGTTTGAAAAAGTTGAATAACATAGGAGAAGCTGGCTCCTTAAAACTACAGTACAATATCTGATATCAAATAGATCAGAACTTTGAATTTTAATACTTCTCAAGTAGGCTGATGCATCTTGCAGCAGCACCTCTTCCCCTTCTTACTGGGCTTCAGGAAACAAATAGCAGATGAAGCCACACAAAAGGAATTTAGCAGTTCAGGCGCCAAAGGATAGAAGGGTAAAAAGCAGAACCAGCCTGATGTGGTAAGAGTACAGCTGGTTTTAGAAGGGAAAATCCATTCATGGCCTTCTTGAAGAACTGCACAGTGCCTTACATAACGGGGCTTGAATCTCAGTTGTCCCCAGGCACTGCCATAATCCGCTTGATTAATAGTTAATCATTAGCACAGTACACGTTAAGCTCATTTTATAGCTGGCCAAGTAATTCTGATTTAGTGAAGCACTGTGGGAAATAGAAGCATTACAGTTCACGCTAGCCTGAGGACAGCAGTGAAACAGCCCACAGATCAAGAATAGCAGTTTGTTGTCTGAGATGGCATCAAACATACCTGTTAGTGAGGAGGCAGTAGAAAGGCAACCCTGGTATTTTGTCTTTTTAAGTATGAAGTGGCTGTCAAAGCTATCTTCAAGAGCTTTTTTTATGTGTGAATGTCAGTGTTATCTCAAAGCAAACTCTTGAGTCAGGCTGACTTTAATAGTATAGACTTAGTTATAGGTTTGGAAATAAGACCTTGTATGCCAGACTAGTTAGGCTGGGGATTTCCAGACTGCTTCTGTAGAACCTCTTGAGTGCGTTCTGGCTCAAAACCAAGTGTGATCCCTTGGAATATGCTCATATTATTTATATTTATATTTATAATATATGCTCATGTTATTTATATTTATAGTTCTATTATAATTCTTATTGTTTGAATTGCAACATAACTCTGAGATTGGGATAAATTACTTCTGAAAAATACATAAGACTTCTTTCTGCTTACAGGTATTGAATTAACAGTAACTTGAAATGACAAGAAGTAACTCCTCTACTTCCAGGTTATCTTGCCTGCAACGAGCCAAAGTGAATGCAAAGAACATAACAATGTCACCTTCTTTGGTCTTCACTGTAGACCTTTTAGTCAGATATGGTTCCATAGCACAGGATTTTTAATAAAAACCTGTGGGAGGTCTGCATGTACACCCTTACATCTACAGGTGTAGAACATGCCCAAGAGATATTGACTAGCACAAAAAATCATCTGTGGTGTGCATGGTGTGCAACTGAGAATATGTATTCATCCTTAGTACCTTTTGGCACTAACAATTACCAAACGTAGATCTGTGTTATAGTTAAATACCTAAGCTTGCTTTTCAAATAAAGGACATGCGAAGTAATATTCATATGAAAGGACAGTATAAAATTCCCTTCACAGAAGACTAGGGGAAAAAACGAACTAAATTCTGGAGGAGATCTTGCTTTAAAAATGAAATGAGCTTTCCCCCTTATTTGCAATATTTATGAGTTTGGTTGTCAAATTGGTTTTGCTATGCAAATGTTGTTTACTCTTTGTCACTGTCACCTTTTGGTTCCTATCACTGTAAGTTAAGCACTTCAAATGAAACTTTGAAGCTTCTAAGTGAATGTAAAAAATGTTTTCCATCCTAGAAAATCCAAGGCTCCACACTACTAATTAGTGCTACTAATATACTTGTGGAGTTTTTTTCTTTTCCAAATGGTGTCTGAAAAACATTTGGAAGTGCCTCTATTCCACCAATCAAAATCATCACATGTATTATCTTTCTGTATCTTTGATCAAAACCATTATTATACAAATAAAAACAGCAGCCCATGAAGTAAATTTAATTTAGCAATCATCTGTAGCAGACACTGTATCAACATGTAAGAATGCTGTTAGTTTTCATCAGAAAATTAAAACCGAAACCTCTGAGACAGGTTTCATATTTCCCTTTTCTGTTCTTATAGACATGCTAAAAAAGAGAACCAGATAGCTTATTCCACTGACAAAAATAATCTTGGCCTGATAGAATTACAAACTTCCTAAGCCCACTCTCTTCTCAATATATGTTTGCTCCAGCACACTCATTTATCCACAGAAGGTAGGTATACATCTTCTGGCTTCAATTGTTTCTATTTTACAGTCAAAATAAAGACTGCATGCCACCTTGAAAAATGTACCTGAGTTTAGTCACAATGTAGGTATAAAAACCAGAAAGACATTCTTGTTTCTTCTATGGACTCAATAAAGTTAGTGGCTTATGGCTGTAATTTGGGAGTAATCTGTTGAAGCTAGTGGATCCACACAAGTCTGGTCTTTTAGTGGCTTATTACTTTCTGAACTATTTTTACCTGGACAAACTGAGCATAGAAAAACATGCAAACAAGAATTTTCTGTTCATTGGCAACTTGTATTCACTTGCCATGTTGAGGAGAAAGAGATACAAGGAGCACAGCAGTGGAGAAACAGACCCAATACATTTTGATTTTCTGTTTTCTCCTGAAATGTACTGGCAAAAACCTGATTAGAATCAAAAAAAATCATTCTGCCTAATAAGAGCTAGCAAGGAACATATGGCATGACATAGATTGTACACATTGAGACATCAGTCAACATGGCAAGAAGCTGAAGCAACATCCAGAAATTACAACCTTAATTGCTAAAAATAATTAAACAGATTGGCAGACATTTTAAAAATCACACATGGGCATCCAGTAGCCATGGAAAGTGAGTAGGACTTAGTGATGTAAACAGTGATGCCATTTATCGTCTTGAATGTCTTCTCTATTATTTAAAATACCTTTATTTTAGAGTTTTAAATACTTCCAAATTACGCTATACCAAGTTTGACCAGGATAACCTTCTCTAATACATGGAATATTTTTAACTCATTCCTTTCTCTCACTGTATCTCTGCATTAAAATTTTAAATCAAGTGGACATTTATGTTGTTAAAAATTTTCAAAAAATATCATAAATTACAGATGTCTGTAAAATTTCTCCTTATGTCTTTCATCAGAAAAGTGAACATACTTAAATAAGAAGGAGTTCTGTGCAACTGTACTTTGTTTTGTTTAAATAACTGGCTCATTCTTATAGATTGAAGAAATTATGGACAATACTGTGCACACTTCCCTGAAAAGACAGCATAATGTTATATATATGCTAAGCCTTCAGCAGAAGAACACTGACAATTTACTAAAAAAGGTAAATACCCCAGTTTCAGTTTCCTACTAAACCTTGCAGTTGCTGAGTTAAATCTGAATGCCACTGTAAGCGGAAAAATAGTTGCACGACAACAGTGAAATAGAATGCCTGCCTTCTTTGCAAAGAAACCCCACCAAATTAGACTTGTTCATATTCATGGCCTCTCTTTCCTCCAACTCTTCATGAATATTCAGTAAAGAACTTCTCTTCAAAAGAATACTCATGGTTACCAAAACGCCTGTAAACCCATGTATTTACACTGGTACGCTAGCATATTGAAGAGCTCTTTTATTATTTGTTCAATAAATTCATTAACTGATTAAGAACATTCAGTTCAATGAGAAATAGAAGGATCCCTCTTCTATTTGGAAAGCTGAAGCCGTCCAACCAGAAAGAGCAACTATGCCACACGACTCACAGAAGTCATTACAAGAAATAAATACCATAAACTGCATAATGAGTTGTGCTATCCATCTACCGAGACTTTCAGAATTATTCCATTTAAAAAAACAACCCGCAACCTGCTCGCAAAGGAAAAGGGCTCGGCATTTTAGGAAACAGCCGTCGCCAGGAAGCCTGGACCCACGCACCTGGAGGGGAACAAACCCTGCAGCTTCCGGCACAGCCCCTTGCCCGCGCCATTGGGGCGGCCAGCGGCGGCCCCCACGTCCCCGTCCGCCGCTAGTGGGAGCCGAGGGATCGCGCATGAGGCAGTGGCGGCGGCTGCCCGCCTCCATCCCTGCCTGCTTGCCTGCCTTCCTACCCGGCTTCAAACCCTGCCTGCCTGCTTGCTTCCCTGCCCACTCCCATCCCTGCCTGCCTCCCTGCTTGTCTCCTTCCCTGCCTGCCCGCCGCCTCCATCCCTGCCTGCCGGCCTCCATCCCTGCCTGATTTCCTGACGACCCATGTTCCTGCCCACCTCCCTGCCTGTCCGTCTCCATCCCTGCCTGCTTGCCTGCCTGTCTCCATCCCTGCCCGCCTCCATCCCTGCCTGATTTCCTGCCTGCCTGCCTACCTGCCTGCCTGTCAGCTTGCTTGCCCTCCTGGGCAGGAGAACGCGGCATCCCTTCTCATCACTTTTGGGGAGCACTGGTGGCCGTAAGCGTCTGAGAGCGAAATACAGATTGCTGTTTCATAATTAGAGTGTTATGGGCTGAAAAAGAATTCACAACTGGATGATTTTTTTTTTCATTGTTTTTCATTTTTTTTAAGATGAGCTATGTTAACTCTAGCAGTTTCTAGATGTTTCCCTGCCTAGCCTTGTCTCAATATTAATGCATCTCAGTGCTCCGGTGCCACAACTTCAGCCAGAGTGGTAGCAGTCCTAGTAACGATCTAACTCTGTGCTGAAGCCTCGGGTGGTGTCCTTACTGCAGAATTTGGCCCATGATTAATTTAAAACTTCGTTAACTTTTGAAGTGTTAATAGCATGACAGCTGATGTTTACTGAAAAGATATTCAGAATTCAGTATAGCTCTTAGTATCTGCAGAAGGTTTTGTTAATTTATACTGTCCCTTGTCCCCAAAACTCTTACAAGATTTTATGTAGGAGTTGTGAAAAAAATGTAGCTTGAAAGCCTGGATGGCCAAAGACAGAGCTGCATGAGTGTAATTGCTCAATATAAATTTTAATACAATTCCTACGATAAAATCTGCCAACATAAAAACGCAAGCTGGCTTTCAGGTGCCCTGTTCTAATCATGTCTTTTAGAAATCTACTAACTGCAGCACTTCATTTTAACATGTTCATGAGAAGTATTATTTTTAGCTCACATTCAGTTATTTGACTCTTTAATATAGTTGCCAGGAATAAAAATTTTGTTTAAAAGCAGTAATGAGAGATATTTATTTTCAATTTTCACATGCACGTGGATAGAACAGAAAAGCTCTATTTATTTATATATTTATTTTAATCTGAGAGCTTAAAACGTAAAAGAATGATCAGAGCTGGGTATGAATTAAGGACTAATGGAGCTAAGAGACAACAGATGAGAAAAAAATCAGCATGAAGTATGTGTGGAAATGGAGCAGGAGAGTTTAGAAAAGAAGACGTCACAATCTGATAATTTTTCTAGAAGAGACAATCAGACAGTTCTGTTAAGAATGCTTTCACTAGCATGAACAAAGAAGAAATTATGCTTAAGAAATAGCCAGAATATAATTAAGATTTGGGAATTAGATACTAGTGTTATCTTGTAGCCTGAAACATGGTAGGAGACCATAAGCTTTGTAACGAGTTTGCAAGGCCTCGGGCTTGCTCTGTCCGAACTCTTCCTGACTTGGCTGCAGCAGGGTTTTGCTTACAGCAATGTTTCTAGCAAAACAGGAGGCTATGGCTATATTTTTTTCTCCTTTTGTTTATGTTTTTATAGCACAGACATTGTTACATATAGGAAAAGTAAAAAGCTGTTACTCCTTTCACGTAGACACCCCGTGGAAGATTCTGGCCTTGAGACCCAGAGGAGGAATGGAAGGATAAGCATAACACTGGGAAAAGGGTTGAAACTAAGAAGTGCATGTATTACAATTTAAACTATATTATTACTATTGTTGAGGCATTCTATGTGAGGAATTTTTTTTTTTTTTTTTTTTTTTTTCTGTTATAATGCTAGGGAGACACCAGCTTGATTTTGTTGCAATAAAAGTACAAAAAAGGAAAGTCCAGGAAGAGACGGCACATAGAAATCTTATGAGAAATTTCAGTGCAGGGGTGAGGTGAAAGAAGGCATGCAACATCCATTCTTTGTTTGAAACAAAAAGTCAGCAATACTTTAGTGACAAAGAAAGAACAACTGCATTAGGGGAATGCTTAAGAAATGATCTTGAAAGTTACTAAAATATCACAGTGATTAAAATGTTTGCATTGTGATGGTATTAGGAGGTTTTAAACATTTCTTGTTTAACAGAAAACCTACAGTAAATCTCCAATGAGCTTTAACTACTGCTTGTCCTGAGAAAGGCCAAGGCATTCTGAAATTGTTAGTGAAAATTATTGCTGCCACACTAGTCACTAGATCTTAGGTTTTTGCTCTGATGTGGGACTGTGACTATTCACTCCTAGATTTCTTGGATAAAACTGCATCTGAAACAACTAAGGCAAGGGACAAGTGGAATGAAAGCAGACACTCAATTTCAGCAAAGATATGTCAGGTAAAGGTACAACCAAAATACAGATGTGTTAGTTAATACTATGGTTAGGTTCACAGCTGTCAGGATTAACTGCAGGCTATCCTAATCAAGCAAAAACGGTCAAAGCACAGGATCAGGCACTGCCCTATGAAAATTCATACTGTACAGTGCTTAACATGTCTTTGAGTTGGATCATGATATCCCAGTTACCTCCCAGGCATGGGTGTCAAGGTTAAACCAGGCATCAGCTGGAGAATTTTACTTAACTTAATTGCCAACCAATCCAAACTGCTGATCACTCTTTTAGTTACCAAGACAAAAGAAAAGCACAAACAACTAAACAGGCACATAAATATCTACTCTTCCGGTTCTGCAATCTCAGTTTGCTGTATTTTCTCTACCAGTTATGCTCAGTCTTCTAAAGTTTCACTGCAGAGGGGACAGGTAGCCGGCAGGCTGAAGTGATATATGTATAACAGTTTTCTGCTGCTCTGAGCAAAATATTTTCCTCCACCCAATGGCCAAGTCTTTCACGCTGTGCTTACTGCCCTGTACTTCCTGGTGTTACATTCCTAGTGTTCCTATCCTGACATGGGGCGTCCACAGCCACAGTCACCAGGGGTGTGCATAACCCTATGGCAAGATGCAAGTCCATGGCTCCTGGTGCCTCTCATACTTAGACCTGAGCAGGGCCATAACCAATTCTGTCTGAATGTTGGTTTGGTTCCCAGTGGGTTTTCCCACTGTTGATTCTGTTGGTGCAAGTTTTGAAGGGAAGAGCATTCACCCAAATGGATGAAAACACCCATACCACTTTACCTCTGGTCCTGGGCAGACCCTGATTTTCAGAATTTCTTGGTACAGACATAGTCATAATGACTGACTAATATATTAATTTATCTTGCATACCTTAAAATCACTCTCTACTTAAATTTGTTAGTTGAAAACTCACGTGCAATGGGTTTAAAACATGAGTATTTTCCCTCTTCCAGGCATGCCTGAGGAGTTAGGTCATTGCTGTAAATATAAATAATTCTATATATGCATAAATATGTATATTACATAAGAAGAATCCAGTGTCTTGAAAACATTCATTAGGTTTTGAGACAGCTGTGCACTGACCAAGAAAACAACCCTCCACGGAGGCTGTCTGACAACCAGCCTACTGACTTTGAGACAGCAATCCTTCCTGTTTGCTTCTTTTATTGACACGTATATGAAATAGGTTGCCTAGCTGGTATGGACTGCTCTGTCACATGCAGCTTAACCCTAATTCATAAGCACTGCCTCATAGTGTTGAAATAGATCTTTATTTTCAGAGTTTCCTTTATAACTCATCCTGATTTTTACTTCACTACAAAGTGATACGAGACCAAATAAACCAGGATATACTCAAACTGCAGAATACCCCTAAGGTGATGTTCAGTTTCAGAATGATGAATTGTATTTTTTTTTTCCCAATATTAAAATAAAAAAGCTCAGTACTTCAGTCTTAACAAACTGCCCAAATATTTCAGTAAATAGTTCAAGACTATGAATTGTGACATACAATTCTTCTCCTAACCATGTTGCTGTAGTACCTAAGAATGCATTGCTACATGTAGCAGTACACTAACTCAGTCTTCTGCAATTGGCAGAACTAGGTCTTCATGATGTAGACAGTTTCAATACTTCTGATTTGCATTCACCTCACCTAACATTTTGGTTTTTTAACTTCTTCAGGGACTGTACCATCCTGCTAAAGTTTTTTCAAAGATGTTTTTATACAAGTAGCAAACAACTGTTCTCATCTCATCTGCAGGGCAGCCCTGAGGAGAAGGACTTAAGGGTGTTGGTTGATGAGAAGCAAAATGAGTTGGCAGTGTGTGCTGGAAGCCCAAAAAACCAACCATATGCTGGGCTGCATCAAAAGGAACATGGCCATCAGGTCAAGGAAGGTAATTCTTCCTCTATTCTCTGGTGACACCCCATCTGCAGTACTACGTTCAGTTCTGGGACCCCCAACACAGCATGACATGGACCTGTTGGAGCGAGTCCAGAGGAGGCCACAAAGATTCTCTGAGAGATGGAGCACCTCTGCTATAAAGACAGGCTGAGAGAGTTGGGTTTGTTCAGCCTGGAGAAGGGAACGCTTCAGGAAGATTTTATAGCAGCCTTCCAGTACTGAAAGGAAACCTACAAGGAAGGTGGAGAGCAACTTCTTTCAAGGGTACGTAGGGATAGGCCAGAGGGTAATTACAGAATCATAGAATGGTTAGTGTTGGTAAGGACTTTAAGATCATCTAGTTCCAACCCCTTGCCATGCGCAGGAACGCCTTCCACTAGATCAGGTTCCTCAACACACTGCTTTGAGCAATGCTGGAATTAGATGATCTTTAAGGTCCCTTCCAACCCGAACCGTCCTATGATTCTATGATTCATTATAAAGATCATCTTAATGTCTTCAGTTATAAGTGTATTATGCTTTATGTCTTTACTTCTTTTACTTATCCTCTTAATTTTTCTTTTTTTAGAAAACTGATTTTATCAAGCACATCCAGTAAAAATCCTCTTGTAGATTTAACACAATACCAGTAATTAAGTTCAGATTTTTTATATACTAAGAACTTTGCCTTCCCAGAGTTCTGTTGCATACAGAATGATTCATTTCAGTATGATTTTTCTCGTCTTTATTATTCAACAGGCCTGAGAGTCGTGAGATTTTAATACTGTATTTCAGAAATATATGTATTTTTCCCCAGTGCAGAAATTGTATTAGCTCATTTTATTCTTGAGGTATATATACAAAGAATCTACTATGTGAAAAGTGGAAGTCACATGTTTACTTGGAGAAATAGAGATCATAGCTATGAAAAGCAGCTGGAAAAGTCATTCTTCTGTCTGTCCTAGTGACCTAAATAATTCCTGACAGGTATTTGTCTAAACTTTTCTTAAAAACATCCAGTTACACAAATACTACATCAGTGCACTCCACTCAAACACCCAACCAGTCTTCCTTACAGAATGTTTTTCACAGTGTTCCCTGCTGTCCTTGAAGCCTCTTATTTGAGAGCAGTATATCACATTTCTCATTATAGCCTCTACCTACCTATTCAAAGACTGATGTGATATTATAATATCTTCTCCACTTTTTTTCAAAAATTCACAATACCTTTCTTAAAAATACCTTTTCTCAGAGGCTGTATATCTGACCTGTTTCATAGATTTTTCCCAGACTCTGTGTAATTGCTTTACATCTTTCTTGAAGCTTGATGGAGTACTTGAGCTGAAGCCTTACCTGCATTAAGCAGAATGGAAGGGTTACTCCTACAGGTTATATTCCTGTTGACATATCCCAGTAGGATATCTGCCTTGTTTGCAGTAGCTTAATAACATTGACTCATGCAGAATTTGTCATCCACTTCAAATCTAAGATCTTTTTCTGCAGAACTTCTACCCACTTAATTGTTTCCTGCCTTGCACTAAATAGATGATGCGTCCTGCCTACATGCAGAACTTTACATTCTTCTTTGCTGAACTATATCCACATCATATGTAAAAATGGTTCACAAGAAGTATAAACTAGTGACTTAGATGTTTGTAGACATTCATTGTGGAGCACTAACAAAAAATTTTAAAAAACCGTAAAATGAAAGCACAAGCTTCCATTTCATTGCTTACACTGATACCAATATAACTTCAAGAACTCTTTTCAAGATAAAAAAAAAACAAACTGAAAGTCAGTTTATATGTCTGGAAGGGAACGCCACCAAGTTTAGAAGGCTCAGTGTTGAGGGTTTTTTCCCTTTTAGTTCATGAAAAATTGCTGAATTGACAGCGCTGGGCAGCAAAGTCATCATCTGCAGAAAATTTCAGCCTGAACAGTGACAGCATACACTTCTCCACTGAAGTACTTCAAAACTTGACCCTGGACAAACCACTCCCTGTAGTAGTGAGTGAATCTATTTTCCATATTCACTACACATGAGCTGGTTCTTGGTCAGTCTGCTAGGACTGCCCGCAGCAAAGGCTGCCTCTGGGCATTCACTGTATCCTCTTCTGCACCTTGTTATAGTTCTCTCCCCTCCTTTATCCTGCTGTAGCTTGTCTGGGACTGGCCTGTGAAGTACATCAGTGCTAAAATTACAGGAGTTAAAAGTAGGTTTTGGAGTGCCCCATTGTTCCTGTTTGCAGCATGGCCACAAATGAATTGCAAAGACAGAACTGAGAGGGGGTGAGCTAGGACACCTGGTGGGAAATCATGGCTAAAAGAGGTGGGTTGTGATAAACTCCTAAAACACATTCCCCTTTACAGTAATTCTAATATCGTACTGCTGCCTGACTCTAATCTACCTGTTAAACCGCACAGCTGGGGAGAGGAAAATCAGAACCAAAGTCTTGATTCAATGAATAGTTAATTGTGCAAAAAGAAACAACAGTAAAAATGCAGGCAAAAAAAAGATGACCCCAACAGAACTTCATAGTCCAGCTGTCTGGTGGCTGCAAACCTGCTAGAAATCAGGCCACTGAAGCATTTGGAAACTAACATCTTTTACAACTGGGAACAGCAAGCAGGAACTACTTCTTTCTCAGGAAAGGCATGACCTGGCTTTCACATGTAATCCAAAAGCCCTGAGCAGAGACACATGTTCTACTCTGACCTTCAAGGTGCAGAGTTTATCCCCACTTCCCTTCACAGTATTTTCCATAAAATGGTTTAATCAGGTCCTCACTCAGAACTACATTGAGTTTTGTCAAGCCCATTGTCAGTAATTGGATTTACTGCAGAGTCTGACAGTGCTGTGTGAAGATATCAAAGTCCACTTTAAATGATCTAGCTTTGTACTGCAGGAAGCCTATATTCTCAAGGTACATTAGTCTGCACAATATGCCTTACAGTGGACTATTTCAGTACCTAAGCTAGGTATCTCTACACTGGACATCTCTGCAGCACACAAACGTAGTATAGATATACCTTTTCCTCATGTGTCTCTCTCCTGTGAGGCATTGTACAGGGACTCTGGACATCTAATTCAGTTTTAATGATTTGATTCTGCTAGCTACTAGGATACCTAAAAATGTAAAATTACCTCAAATTTCCTGCACAATTAAACTTTCTTTTTATGAAGCACATAGGTATGTAAGAATATAAGTCTCATGCCTTTCAATAAGATTCATCTTCCTAAAACTGTGATACTCAAAGATAGATAGCAAATTTCCATTGAACCCAGTGAGAAAATAGTACTGTGACAGAGCTATACCTTTGAGATATAGGCTTTATACATGACATTGTAAAAAGGGCATAGCCATCCAAAGTGGGACATAACCAGGATTTAGGAACTGAAATACTAAACACAGACTCTGAAATACCTACTTTGCTGTTGCCTACTCACGTCTGAAGTCTGAGTTTCCAAAATTAAAGCTCTCCTGGTACCTAAAGTTCTAATTTGGGATTTGCTAATGAGTGAAGCACTGATCTTAGACTTTGTCCTATCAGGCTTCACAAACTATTTTTCCCTACTATGTTTGTAGAAAGGACTCAATCTGTTAACCCCTAACAGAGCAGACCTATTGTGCTCTGTTCTAATGAAGTTGAGTATGAAAAGTGGGATTTGAAGAGTTAAAGCATTCATTCACAGTAGGGTTTGCAATCACTTTATTTTCTATATTTTCTATACTTGTCAGGGGGATTCTGAACTCTTATCCCCTATGAGAGTATTTTACACAATAGCTATACAGTGAGAGAGAAAGAAAAAATGAAGCACTCTGTAACTGTTGAAGCTATTCCCTCTGCATATAGTACCTTGTAAAGCGGGAAGAGAACATGCAAGTATGACCATGGCTCTTAAAAAGCAGCTTAAATAACATATCTTTCAAAATATCAAAATGTTAAAATGAGTCAGAGATGAGGGAAGTAAGGCTCCTCTGTATACCAAGCCAACCTATACCCACTAGCACCTCTATACTAGTGAAACCATATATGTTCAGCTTTATTTACAACATCTATTTTAGTTACAGGTTTTTTTAAGCAATACAATCATAGAATGGTTCAATAATCATTTAAGAACTATGAAAGTACTCCAAGTACTTTTATAGGAAGTTCCATGGCTTCCTATAGTCAAATAATCTGGTATCTGCTAAGGCAAAAGGCCTCAGTTTCAAGTAATCTGGATACTACTGCAGGTAATAATTAAAAATAGGTTGAAAGTTATGAAAAACATCCACTTCCTGCCCTCATTTTCTTTACGCCTTTACCTTCAACCATGCTCACCCAATTCCCAGAAGAGATATCAGAAGCACAGAATGTGTTCTGTAACAGCGAGTGAGGAGCTAAAGGACTAGGTGAGAGGGCACCTTCCCATTTCAGTTGCTGAATGATGGCTGGCTGAGGTCAGTCATGAGAAAAACCCACTATGCTAAAATGCTCAAGCGTGTGATTACTTCCTGTGAAAGAGGTTGGAATTGAAACATATGCCTGAAATTAAGTACATTATTTAAGAATGTTTCTGAATAGGTCATGTTACCACCTGAAATTATTTGATAACCAGGTCAGTAACAACCACATTTAAATAGCCACTTTCCTAAAAGGTTTAAAGTTTCAATTGGCAAAAGTAATTATTTTCTCTTTCATGAGAATCTTTCAAGGGCATGTTTGAGATGCCATATTATAGAAATTTATCGTTTGCATTGCTGTGCAATCTGTTGCTGGAATAAATACAACACAAGTCTTCCATTTCCATTAGCTTATGTTAATGGTAAACACACTTGACAAAAATCATGCCTTCAAATACTAAGGAATTACTTTATCTATGTTGACTATAGTCACTATGGTATGAAAGAAAAATAAAAATAAACCCCCTACAATTTCTAAATAGATCTCTGAGTATGTCATTTTGAAGAGTTAAGACTTGCATGTTTGTGTCGTTACTTCAAATTATACTGCACTGTTGCTGCAAATACAGTAACAAAACTGTTAAGCAGTTGTATGTTACAGGGTGAATTTTAATTTTATTAAAGCATACAGTTCAGTTTCTAAGAAATAATGAGCTTTACTGAAAACACTGCTGCATACTTCATATTTTTTTACTTATCCATTCGAAAAAAAAAATGAAAATGCAAAAAATTATGAGTTATTGTGCCTGAAGATTCCCAGAAAACAAGAAGGAACAGTGAGAAACAGCAAATACAGAAAGTGATAGTGGCATAAATACAAGCATCCAGACTGCTTAAATTCATAGATTTGAACTCTTTCTGTTGCAAGACCTTTTTAATATTTGAAGTAATTTGCTGACACCATCCCTGTGATGGAAAAATGTCTGACCAGCAAATTGAGTATGTTGACACTTTAACCTAGATGTACTAGTACAATATACTATTTTTTTGATCTTGAAGCGAGAGGAAGACACATCTGATTAAATGTGGGTTATCTATATGAAATAGGTATCTCTAAATGAACTAGACAACTAGGCATTTTTAGGACCTGACTCATCTTGTAATTTATTTTCAGTTAAAAAAAACAAACCACACATATCAAAAAAGAAAACCTGCTGGATGCCTTACGTGTAAATCGAAATTCGAGCACATAGACAACTACACATATGTTATAGATTATTATGTTTACATAGATGTATCTGTCACAGTTGTACTTAAAGCCTATTAGACTGTGATAACATTTACAGTATTACATAGCTTTTTGTACCCTGTTACTGCAATTCTGTAGAAAAAAATATGTTAAAACCATTAACAAGGGAGGAACAAATTTTCTAACCTATAAGCTATTGAGTAAGAAGAGAAACATCATCTTCTTCATTCTTTTGTGTACCTTTTTATCCTCTTGGAATTCTGTGAATCACCTGTAGTTTACAGGTGTCTATAAACCATACTTTTGTAAATAAACTATTAAAAACC
>JAOEHY010020974.1:0-10629 GCA_025447955.1 Psilopsiagon aurifrons
TTTTTCTACTTCACTTCCCCCCCCCCCCCAAAAAAAAAAAAAAAAAAAAAAATACTTTACTAAAGAAAGCACACCTACAGTGAAAAAGAAGCACACATAAGCATGCACTTAGGAATTCTGTACTAACTAAAGACATAAGAAATTGGGCAAATTTTAATCCTGCTACCCAAGATAGTTTTGTAACATGTATCTTAAGGATTGTTATTCAGGTTTTAGCTCCTGTTTTGCTGGTGTTTCAGGTCCCACAGCAGTCGCACGGATCCGAATAACAAGATTACATTGGCTAAGCACTATCTGCCATCTGCTGGAAGGATATTTTCTAGCACTAATGAGGCTGGAGTTACTTGTTTTGGCTGCCATATACAGAAAAAAATGAACTAATAGCATTCTAGAAGTTAAGAAACTGAAACTTTAGCTGCAGCATACCAAAGACCTTCACATGCTGTTTACCAGTGGAGAAATGAGTCACAGAGGAAAAATTATTTATAGAGATCTAATGGAAGAGGCCTAGAGATGTGATCTAAGTCCTAATCCACTTTTCTGTATGGTATCTGACATTGCTCCCATTTTAGCTCATAAACCCCACTAAAAACAGTTCTGTATTCATATTATTCCAACAGAACCATCTTCCTCTAGCCATGCTGCAGTACTGCACATTCAAACAGAAAAGGGTCTCAGTCTTCTTGTTTTACATAAGATGTAAAGCATTTAAGCTAACCTTGATGATAAAACATTTTAAAAAGAGAAACAAACCTAGTGTTCCTGTAATGGTATTATTGATGGCTGCTGTTACACACGTACATGCTGCGTACTATTCACACTGAATAACTTCGGGATTTTGACAGAACCCTCTTATTTGGCTGTGATTTCTAATGCGTTTGAATATATTCAATTAAACTTCGAATTCATATTTCCATGATGTGACTGAATGGAATGAAATGTCATAATCACCTCTGAACTGAAAGAAATTGTACACTGCTTTTGATACTCTTTGGTAAGCAGTAGTATGCTGTCTGGTTTGGTTAGTACATTAGTGTGTTGCAGTTGGGCTGCTCACACTGACACTTATCCATCACTTCTGAACCCAGAGTACTGTTATCAGCTGCACATAATTTTGCCATGCATGAATTACTCAGTCTGGAATTTTCCATGCTGGATGTTTGCCTCTAGACAATTTTCTAGAAAACTTCAGTCAAAAGCTTTCAGCTGTTTCTGAAAACACAATTAAGAAAAAAAAATACATTGTTTTGACCATGCTAAAAACTTCTGGCAGGCTTTTATTTAAATACCTTTAACTCATCCATCCTTTGGTACAGAGACATCCTGTTTGCAAGCTGGGTGGTCTATTTATCAAAGATTAACTTCTTGTTGTCCTCATGAAATTTTATCAAAGTTTGGTCATGTTAAGACCTTGAAGCCTGTGCATAACAGATGCTTTCAGCAAAGACCCCAGTTTTGAATTAAACTCTCCCAGAGTCCATTCACCCAAGCAGGCTGCAGGCTCAGGCTGCACATTAATTTCCCCATGTTTCTGGCTCCAAGTTGTTGATGTTGCTGGATAAGGTCTGGGCGTGGAACCTGAGAGCAAGGATGCACTTTCAACAGTCACAACACCAGGTCTTGTTGGTACAGGAGAGAGGAAAAGGGAGCTGGCCTAGGCAGGAATGCCATTGTAAGTGTGGGTGGAGTGGAAGTGGCAGCATGAGAGAGGAAAGCTGGAATGGACTGCCAAGGTGCTGAGACCTGTGGGATGGGAATAATCAAGAGCAGACAAAAGGCTGGGGTGGGTATTTTGGTATACAGTTTGAGATGGGATTGAGATAAAGCTCTAGAGGAGTCTGACAGTAAACAAATAGGCTGGTAGGAATGAGGTATGAAAGGGATACGGGTTTAATTAGTGACCAGATATGGTGAAAATGGTGGGAAATGCCTAGGAAGAAACAGTAGAACAAGAACCTAAGATCAGGTGACAAACCTAAAGGAGAATATCAGAAATCATTGTGAATGGGGAAGCTGAGGAAGAAAGACTAGGTGAGGAGTTAGTAGAAAAGAACCACAGAAATAATATGGGTGAGCCAAGCATGGAAACATAAGCTGAGGAATACAAACTGTCCAGTGAAGGAGACAGGAAGGGAGTAGAGAAGGGGTTTAGTTGGATCAATGAATAATGCTAGCTTGAGAAGTCTGTCAGTCTTAGTATTTCTTCACAGGCATTCAAAGCCAGGTTGGAGAGGGCTTTGAACAACCTTGTCTCCTGGAAGGTGCCCCTGCTCATGGCAGGGGGCTTTAAACTGGTGATCTTTATGAAGATGTGGCTCCAGCCCAAACCATTTTATGATTCCATGATAACTTATTCTGAGACTCCTTCAGCAATATGGACATATGTCTTAGTGGACTATGCCTGAGGCATGGGCTTGGCATCCACAACTGATGTCATTATATACATACACTATCTTTTCCTCCCGTTTCATTCACCGATCTGCTGTGATGATGCATTTACTGCTAGGGTAGTAAAGGAAACCATGCTGTTTGCTGGCCAAGTTGTGCTGTGAACAGAGGAGGCTGAAGTCTCTCATTTCAGTAAACATACCACCTATCAAAAGACATTATGTTTTGACTTGGTTATATCACTTCCCTCAGAAAGGTTGCACATGTGTGTCTATGCATGCATTTCTCTTTGCTTACCTTTTCCTCACTGAGTGGGAGGGAGACGAAGGAGGAGACATTGTGATTTATCACTTCAACCTATCTTAGAGCTGCCTCCCTCATTCTTGCATGATGCTTTAAAAATGAGCCTCAAGTATTTTCATGCATTTGGTATGAAGAGAGCTGAAAAGCATAAGCTCATGTTTAGAGAGTCAACACATTGGGAACCACAGGCTGGAAAGGCCAAGAAGAGTGGGCAGAGCTGTGGGCAGATGGCAGTGAGCACCAACAGCTGACTGGAAGTTGCGGTATTTCTTGCACTTGGTCATGTGAAGATTCCACTGTGTCCCTGGCCATACACTGATTTTGTTAGGAAACCTAATCTCAAGAATTCTCAACCCATTTCCTCATAATTTTTGAATACCACAGTGGTCTCAGGGGCACTCTACTGATAGAGTAGCAAGCCATCGTTTTTGGATTTTCGCAATCATGGTTAGAAGTTATGTTGTGACTTCAGCAACAAACCAGATGCCATTCTCTCATGTGACAGAGGAGCAGGGGAAGGAAGTAATGCAGAGACAAATAGAAAGTTTGCCCCTATCCATTGAAGACTGTAGGAAAAATGCCCATTTCCATGACAGTAAGAAGAAATCTAAAATACATGTAAGACTACAAGAAACTCAGTCATTTGTACAATATTATGGATGAGTGGACTTAGAATTGGTACTAACTCATTCCACACTAACAAAACATACTTAAAAACTCCAGTGTCCTGTAAAGATGTGTGTTCTGTTAACTAGGAGGGGGAAAAAAAAAAAAAGAAAAGAAAAAAGGATTCAATTATTTGAATATTCGAAATATTTCATGTGTAGCTAGAGTATAATTTTAAAAGAGCCTCAATGAAGCTTCCACAACTGATCTTTAGTCTCTTTAGACTGGATTTAGAACAAATAACAACCCATGTTATTCAGTGACAGACAAGGAAGTCTTTTAAACCAAGTGGGTGCTGTGTGTACTTAAAGGCTTCCATTGCTCTCTGGTGGCAAAGGTTCCCAGGCACCAAACCTTTCCTGAGTGGTTAAAAACAGCTTTTTCAACCTTCTCTAAATTCTAAGCTCTTTTCTTTCATCTTTCTCAGTCCACCCTTGCTTGTTCCTGTCTTGGGTTCATGTGAGTGCAGAGTCCTGTGGTATTGCTGCCTAGTGCCCAGAAAAAGCTGTGCTGTGCAATAGCAGCTCGCTCTTATGTGCTCCAGCTAATTAGTGTCAGGAGGAACAAAATCAGAAAGGAAAAAAAAAAAGTCATCGCAAAAATAGTCTCTTTTTCCTTTTTTAGGATCAAAAAATTATTTTGCTCTGCTGTACTAGTGTCAGGAAGACAGAATCCAAATCATGCAAATACAGTTCAAATGTGGGGAGATGCATTTTACTCCCCATGCACAAAATTTCTCCCTCCCCCTTTTAGCTGGCAACATCAAGGCAGAGTAAAAATAAAATCTTTGAGACTCACTTGGAACTTGCTGCTGCCTCTCTGTAGCAGAGTTTCTGGATGTCTGAGCTTCAGTTCACAAGCACATGCCAATACAAAGCCCCATATTGAGCTCAGAGGCATCATTGGTGATGCTTTTCTACTTGACGTGATTTCATGGTTTTAGAAAGTCTTCATGCCTCTCCACTAAGAAGTAATTCAGTTCCTTGGTCTCTGGGTAGTTCACCTTTGTTTTAAACTCCTCCTACTTGTCATCATAAGGCCAAATTTCCAAAGCTGCAGAAGTGCTGAAGTTGGGAGGGAGGCACAAAAGGAGCAAGGGCATGGTAAACATTTCTGGAAGAGGGCACCAAGTACCTGTGCAGAGGACTAACTTGTGCACAGGATTCAAGTTTTCTGCATGTTGTGCCTGTGACCAAGGATGACATGACCAAAGATTATACCTTCAGCATATACTTTTGAACCAAGTAGAGGGGATAAGAGAGATTGGCCAAGATTTGTCATGAAGAAAGTTAAGGTCTCCAGGACAGAAACTGTCTTTTTGTTCTGCTTGTACACTACACATCTTAGTGGGTTCCTCAAGAGAACTCACTGCACAGTACAAATAATAAGCAGCTGAAGAACTTGGTTGATCTAAGGATCATTTAAGCAGTTAAATCATGGCCCACTTTTTGTTCCATTTTTACTTTTTCAGCAACACCTAATGTTCGAGATGTGCAAGTCTAAAATTAATTCTTTCTAAAGTCAAGCTGAATGGAAAAGATCCCATGTTTTCAGCACTGTCAGAATTGTTAATACTGAGTGAAAGCACAAGCATGATCAGCATGCTCCTCAGAAAGCAGAAAGTAGTGTGTAGTCCTGCTATTCTTTTTGATGGCTTCTGGCTGAGAGTATTAATGCAAGGAAGGCATGGAGAACTGTGCTTGTCCAGTGCTTTGGTCTTGGCATTTTTCTCCAGACGCTGCTGCCTGGATTTTCTACTTCACATCACAGTGCAAACTTTTCTAGGTGATCAGCATATATTTTTCAGTGCTGGGTAACACTGCTGACAGTCTTACAGCTGACAAAATAGTGGGTGCAAGTTTGGAAATCCTGTTTTGTAGTGCTTTACTACAGCATCTTAACCACATCCAGTGTTCCTAGTCAGTGACTTCTCTTAAACTGTCACATACTTGAGTAGGAATCCTGCTAATACAAGGCAAGGAGCCATTTTTAGTGTTATTATCACTATTAATGCAGGTCTCACTTTTCCCTTGTACCCCAGTATATTGCAAGCAATTGCTGCCATAGCTGATGAAGGGAGCAGAGGGGACCAGATAAAAGGTTTCCTTTTAAGTCATCCCAGACAATTTCCTGCAGATTATGTCTCTGACTACCCTTCCTTCTCCTGATCTGCCCTTTTCCAGCACCACAACATCTTCTCCTCTTTCCTGAGAATTAAACTACTCTAGTTTTCTCTTCCTTTAGAAGACAGTTGCAAAAGCTGATTTGATTTCTGCTGTAATTTTTTGAGGCTTGGAGAGTTATCAGCCTAGACAGAAAATTTAACCAGGATGGAAATGAGCCAGGTGCTCCCTAGCAGCTAAGACAGATATGAGATCTCTAAGGAAGAGCCAGAATTGGAGTACATTAAGTCAAATTCTCTTTCTTTATTTCAGGATGTTTTTCTTCTCTAACACATGTTAGCAGATGGAGCCTCCTTCATATTTTTCCCAGCCAGACTGATCTATTCAAGTGTTTGGGTCCTCACAGCAGTAACTAAAAGCAATGTTGCAGAGGTGCCCCAGGGCACACCATGAAGGGGACACCAGTGTACCCAACACCACAAAAAAAATATAATGATGCACCAAAAAAAGAATTGTCTTGCCCTAAAAAATGTGCACTCTAACACAGGATAAAAAGTTGCAAGATACAGATGGAGTAACTGGGGTAAAGGCTAGCAAACTTTAAAACTATATTATATTTTATTTCTTGTTTCTTGTTCAGTTATATATATTCAAGCGGATTATGTTTAATTAAAAAAATAAATCAGGGAATGATTTACAAGGACTACAGAATTAGAAAAGGGCACAAGTGCATGCCTAACTGGAATGAAAAATGTGGCAGGATCCAGGGGAAGCTGAAGGGCTAGGAAGAAGGCAAGTCAAATAGATGAGTTTGCAGAAATGGCAGCAAAAGAAACAAGACCAGTAAGAATGAAAAAAGAGATAACACCCACTCTGGCACACACAGCATATCATTTGTGCCTGATGAATAAATGAACCATCCGTTGGCCTTTTCAAAAATCTCTCTTCATTACTGCTTGAATGCTACTGCAAGAAATGTGTTATTTCAGAATGATTTATCCCAGAGAACTTTGGGAAAATTAGTCACCATAGTAAGAAATGCTTTCAAAGATTATCCAGACGTCAGCATTAGGAATTACATGTAACTTTTGGAGGCACTTTGGCATCTGCATAATTGTATCACCTCGGATTTTAATAGGAGTCCAATATCTTGTAAGGATTTTTAGGCATCTGTTACTTCTTCCCTAATGCACACAGACTGCTGATATCCTGAGAATATTTTTTTTATTATTGTTCACTATGATTCCCCAAAGAATATCCCACACTTCATGAGAAGATTTGAGAGTATGATTTTAATACAGGAAATAGAGTGTCTATTTTAGACACAGTAAAAAAGAAGCATCAATTGTTGAATAGTCTCCATAAACGTCATGTAATAAACCTACGTATCATGAAAGTTAGTCCTTATGTTAGAGTACTGCTTTACTATTATTATTTTTCTTTTACATCAAAGGGACTTTACAAACAAAATGGAGAAAATGAAGACAAGGAAACATGCAGAATTTTCTTAAAGTCAAAGGCCATAGGCCAGTAAGACGTGCTGATAGCACGGGGACAGAACAGCTGCAAGCAGAAAACTGGGATGCTGGTCAGAAATTCAGTGTGCAGTCTGCTGTGTTTGCAGCATACTGGTTCATAATCATGAGCATGCTTGGAAAAATACGTGGAACTAAACAGCTGGGACCTTTTAGTTCTTCATTTTTTTAATGAAACACTTGGGCCTGTTCACCTTTTTGAAACTATAAAATGCTTCTTAAAGTTCAACATACAGAAGAATCAATTAATAGTAGATATGGTAAAATGGAACTAAAGGCGAGTGTTCACGAATTTGAGTCAAACTGCTGACCAGCAGTTTTAGCTAAAAGACAGGATGGAAAATCTATAATAGGTTGAAACAGTTCAACTTCTCCTCAATAAAATATTTCTGTTCTGAAATGCCAAAAGGTTTAAAACACAGAGTTTTGTTTCAAAAGAGCATTTTCTCATTTTAAGAATAGCCTAAGTTAAAACAAGAAGATGACTAAGCAAAAGACCTAACTCTAAGTGAAACAGGAAAAAGAAGGCATGTCTCACAGTTTGATTGGCCAAAATTGTTTCTGCCTTCTCACACAAGAATTTTTGCTATCGTCCCCATTGCTCTGGTTTAGCTTTCAGCCAAAAATATCTGTTACTTCCCATCTTTCTTTCTATTTGCATACTGGTTTTCAAGCTCTACAATGTATTATATCAGTGTAAAATTCATTGTGTTCTCAGTATTTTTTCATTATTTAGGAAGCTGGAGCACATGACATAGAAGGAGAGTTGGCTTTGGTTAGCCTGGAGAAGAGAAGGGTACAAGGAATTTAATTGCTGTCTTCAGCTAACTAAAGAAGAGTTATAGAGAAAACAGGGCCAGACTCTTCTCAGATGTGCACACAAAAAGACAAGAGGCAATGGCTGCAAGCTGCATCACGGGAAATTCCAGTTGGATATAAAGATAATACTTTTCACAACAAGAGTGTGGCCAAGCACTAAAACTTGAAAATAGAGAACCTGAAATATCTCCATTTTTTGAGACTTTTGAAACCTGACTAGGTAAGGCTGAACACCACAATCAAGCTTCAAAGTTAGCCCTGCTTTGTGCAGGGGATGGGAATAGGTGGGTCAGTCTAAACTAATTTACTCTGTCATTCTAAATATGAATGTTTTGCATAGTAGTGCTCTGGTTTAGATCAAAACCATGCACAGAATGATTGAGTAACAACTATACGATTACCAAAATGTCTGGCAGCTAATGCACAAAACTTAATAGAAATCTAGGTGGTCTTTCACACTTCACTTTGGACTTTCAGGTTGAGCTTGGCTGCTGCTTAGGAGGAAATTTTCAAAAGGGAACACTTCCTTCAGTACCTGTGTTAGACAATTTAGATAGGTCTATTTATATAAATAAAAGAGGGCAAAGAGAAAATTTGAATCATTCATTCTGAGCATTCACAGTTCTTAACCATTAGTTTGCATCCTGGGTTTGTTTTGAACCACTCCAGCTAACTTCCTTACCAAAACTCAGGCATCATGATCAGGGTAGTTTTCCTGTAAGCCCTGTTGACAAGTCTTGGTTTTGTCTGACCTACACAGTCCTCATGTGTTGAAACATCTTCACAGACTTTATAGCGCACAGCAAAGCATACACCCATTAATTTCATCCTATAAAAACCTCATTCTGGCAAGCTGCAAAACAGCCTTCATATTGTTTCAGATAGTTTGACCTAAAAAAACCCTATTCAAAAAAAAAATAGCAATTATCTGTTAGGGTCATAGGAACACCACATGGTACCCAAGTGAAACCCAGAGGCAGAACCTATTCAGGATGAACACAGCCCCATAAGTTACAGGAGAGTCTTAAGCAGTGTGGATGTAAGCCATAAGTTACAGGAGAGTCTTAGCAGTGTGGATGTAAGCCACCTCAGGGCCAGGAACTGAAACAACCCCTGGGATTACTTCACTGAGCACTATGGACATACATACCATAGACAGTGTGTTTTTTCAGGGAGTCAGATTTCAGTGAGTTTTAAGGGACTGAGGTTTTCAGTCTGTATAGGAATAATTTCAATCTTAGTTTTAGAAGTAATCTTAGAGGTAGATTATAAAATTTGGAAACCTTTTTTTCCTGTTTGATTTTCTAAAAAGACTAATTGGCATGTAAATTCTCACATTTAGAATAACTAAGAATGCCAAGTCAAGTACCCAGAAGTTAGGAAATGCCATCTCTAGCACTGATGCTACAGACAGAATTCACATATGTTCTATGTATTATTTATAGTTTCATGACTGACTGGTGGGTTGGTTGGGGCTTTTTTTTATCCTCCCATGAGACTATACAGTTTTCTGTTTACTAAAAAGGGGACTGAAAAAACATGGTATCCTAGCTCAGGCAAGGATTTGGGTTTTCTGGGTTTCCAAGAGTACAGCTGCCCAGAAGAGGTCTTCTCTTTAGCAGATCTCACAGCCAAGGGTGCTCAGGCTTCACAGCACTCAGCTGTGTGAGCCATGAGGAAGGCACAACTAAATGAGGCTTCCTGTGGGAGCCCCAGGTGTGCTGCATCAAAAGCTCACTGAAACAGAGATGTTTCCCCCCCCATGACTGTAAATTCCCTGAACTGTAGTTTTCTGAGGATATCTGGTATTTTGGAATATTCCTACCTACCTCTAGGTCAGAGTAATAGAAACCAAGCTTATAGCAAAATTATTCAGAACATACAGCAACAACTGAAAGAGCTTGAATACAGCTACGCTAATGTCCCTCCTGCTTCTGTCACTAGATACCTCAGGTACTGGCGGTGCAGGAGAGCCAGCAATGTAGACTGCTCTGCAAAAGGCTAAATGCACAAACGAGATTGCAGACTTGGATTCTGTAACTGTATTGCTAATAAATGAACCACATGGTTTCAAATTAACTTGGTGCCATCTGTATGAACAGCAACCACCTCTTGATTAAAATGATGTCTTAGGAAAACTCTTCCCTACCAAATAAAGCTGTGAAAACTCTCCAAAGAGAAATGTTAGAAGACATATCACAGGAGATACTTCATGTACACTTGAAAAAAATACAGAAAACAATTTCATATAACCAGTGATATGAGCTAATAGGCCCATAATTTCGTGTTTGCATTCAGTTAATTTGAAGGGGATTTTTCTCAGCTGGGTATCAAGTCTTTGCATATTTATTTTTCTCAGTGCTTAGGGCTGATTGATAGAAATTTGAATGTGAACAGTCTGCCAAAGTGTTCTTCACCTCCCAAGACACTCAAAAGCTCTATCAGTCATAATAACAATTTAGCTTTGATGACTTAACACTATTTATGTCAAAGGTTTAATGAGAACAGACATCCTTCGTACAGGGAATTAAGTTTATGATTTTTGTCAGAATGTTTCTCTATTTGAACTACATAGTTATGCACAAGAATGTGAACTATAATGAAAAATTATATAAAATTAAGAAATACTTTAAAGAACATAGTATTCCTTAACAGTGAATTTTGATTTAGGATTGTCATGGTTTAAGCCATAAATCAGCCACGCAGTTTGTTCACTCACTTCTTCCCTCTGCTCCTGGAGGGATGGGAAGGAGAATCGAAAGAATGCAACTCCCACAGGTTGAGATAAGAACAGT
>JAOEHY010020977.1:0-55580 GCA_025447955.1 Psilopsiagon aurifrons
CTGCCCCAGCCCCGCTCTCAGCCTGGCTCCAGAGCAGAGCTGCTCCGGCCCTGCAGCATCCCCATGGCCTCCTCTGGGCTTGTTTGAGCAGGCCCACATCCTTCTTGTGTTAGTGGTCCCAGAGCTGGATGCAGTACATAGAATGCTGCCAGCAGCAGAATGGAGGTCTGTACTGGTGTCTCCTTATGTGCTTTCCCCACTCAGCCACTGGCCTTTTGGATATGCTGTTTTGGCAGCAGCTTGTGTGAATGCTGCAACGTTTGTTATGTTTTCCCTCTTGTTTGTTTTTCTAAGAGGAGGTGTATTTCCTCTTCATTCTGTTATGCCTTGGTGAAAAGGACAAATAAAAACGCATAGCTTGAAACACTGAAAATAGTTTTTCAGCTGCTGAAATCCAAACTGTAGTAGGCTTAAGCTTGCCAGAATTCTTGAACATGTGTATGTTAAGCCTAGTGCCCAGGGGAAGGCTCATATGTGCAGATTTTCCTTTGCAGCTTTGTCCACTGCACTGTGACTGTGTAATCATAGTAATGTATGAAAATGAGTGGGATTCTTTGGGAGATAAGTCATTTGTTATGGGAATTACCTTGTAATGATTCGGTAATCATTCTAGCTGCTTTCTTTCGCCTTGGTCCTCTTCATACCTATTGAATGTTTGTTCCTAACTGAACTCCAGGACTGTTAAATGGAGTTAGAAGCACTCCGTGATCTCAACCTGAAAGTTTGTTTCTCAAGGCTGAAAAGAACTGCATTGTCATAGAGTCATAGAATAGTTAGGGTTGGAAAAGACCTTAAGATCATCCAGTTCCAGCCCCCCTTCCATGAGCAGGGGCACCGCACACTAAACCATGTAATTAAGTTTTAATCTTAGTAAGTACAAGAAATCAGAGACATTTTTATTCTTACCTTATTGTGGCATTTATAGACAGTGAATTATGTTAAAGCTCGGTTTGTCCATAACCATATGTGACGTTCTCAGTTCTTTTCAGAATTACAAGTAACAAATGGTGCTGTTTTCTTTGGTTGATGTTCTAAAATGAAATATTGGATGGAAAATGTTTAATGCCCCTAGAAGGCATTCAGGACTTTATGTCATTTTACATAATTTTTAGACAAAAAAACCAAACCAAGATATTTGGCTGCAATTATCAAACAGAATAAAAAAAAAAAAAAAAAAAAGAAACTACATCGCTATTAAATGTGCTATAAAATTCCTGTAAAATCAGAGCAAAAGTAATGCTTTTTGGAAAGAATCTCATGTACTTAATTTGTTATAGAAGTCTAGAAAATTAATGAATGGTCCAAGGGAAGTGGAGGGTGGTAGTTATTTATAGGAATATAAGATTGCACAGACATTGCCATCTGGTAGCAATTTTGAACCAGAAGTAATTCATTTCTTTTACTTCATGCAATGTAATTGTGGAACTTGTTGCTGCAGGGTTTACAGAGGCCAAAATTGTGATTGGGTTCAGAAAGGAACTGAGGGTGTTCATGGTAGGTGGATTTGTAAGAGAATGTTAACAATCTGGACATAGTCCTGGCGCAAATAACCCCATTGTTTTTGAGGATTTCTGGAAGTTGGGAAGGATTTGGGAGAAGGATTTGTTTCCAGGATTGATGTTTTTCAATAGCATTTCTCTGTCGCAAAGACAAAGTGCATCTACATTTTCTCGCAAACTTGAGCCTGTTTGTAGTTGCCTGTATGGCGAGTTGCTCCTTAGTGTCCGTTCAAGTTCTTTATAAACACTATATGCACGTACCCCTACTCTTTTTGGTCACATGCATTGGCATGTAGAAAGCTATTACCCAGAAAGATCTGATAATGCAAAATGAATGATATGCCTGCTGTTTGTTTGCTTTAGGACGCCGGGCCTTGTTTGACCATTCGTCACACAACTCAAGCTCAAAAGTAAAAGAAAGGAAGCTACAAGGGACTTGTCCTCCTCTTGGTCGTGGAAGCTATGGAAAAGCATGTTTGCATGAAAGCAATCAGAGATCCCCACTTTTTAATCCCCGTAATGGTTTTCACACCTTACATTCAGAGCACAGTCCTGTGAAGCCAAGGATTATTACAGTGGTGAAACCTGGTGGCCACACACTCAGAAGGATAACCTTGCTTCTCAACAGGAGATCCGTCCAGACTTTTGAACAGCTGATGGATGACATTTCAGAGGCTCTGGGATTTCCACGCTGGAAGAATGACCGTGTGCGAAAGCTTTACAATCTGAGAGGCAGAGAAATCCAAAGCGTTTCTGACTTTTTCAGGGAAGGTGATGCATTCGTAGCAATGGGGAGGGAGCCACTCACTTTGAAGGACCTGGAAGTGGTACTACAAGAGCTTTATCCTGAAAATCCATATGCTGCCAGTGCTGCCATTCAGCAGAATGAGGAGCAGTCCCAAAAGCTGATGAGCAGGCTGTATGACAAGGCTTCCAAAGTGGACAGTGGCTTTGATGAAACAGAAATTGCCAAGAACTGCAGCAATGGCATGTCTCCCAAACTGGTAGCTGGGCACAAAGGAAAAAGTCAAGCCAAGACAAAGCAAGAGGAAAAAATGAGAACAAAAAAGAAGTGGACTAGGGAGAGCTGGGATGGAGAGCAAGGAGTGAAGCCTTCTAGGAAGGTCCGAGAAAGCGAGAGGTACTTCAGCCGTGAGAGGAGCCCTGAGGATGGGTTAGAAGAGAGTTCGGAGGAGGTGGTGAGATGTGAGAAGTGTGAACAGGAAAGGCAGGCCAGACAGAAGTTAGAAAGGGAAAGGCGGGCTGAGGCCTCATTAGAGAACAGAGACCTGACCACGGGTGCGTGTCAGAGGTACCACATAGAAAGAAATGCAAAAATCAGGAATTGCCGGAAATCCTCAGAAACTTGTCTGGAAGGTGAGGAAGTTGGTTGGAAGGATAACAGCTGTAGGAGGACGTGGAAGCCCCTGCTTAGGAATGTTAGCGAAGGGCTGGAGAAGCAAAAAAGGAGCATTGAGAAGGAAAGGGATGTGGAGAAACATGAAAGCCATGGGAAGGAAGTGGTGAAAATCAAGAAGAATGCTGTAGAAGCGCTGCAGCTAACTCGGGAAGCGAAGGAAGGGAGCGGAAGTAGCTGCTTAATGAACCAAAGTGGCTGGCTAAAGAAAGACACTCCAAGGGATGCTGAGAAACCATCTAAAACACATAGGGAGGGCAGAGAGGGACAAAGGGGTAAAGAGGAGGGTGCCAGAAGAGAGGTGAATATTGTGTGTAGAGACAGTGACATGACACGGCGAGAGAAAACAGGGGAGCGCAGAGTCAATAAAGAAGAAAGCAAGGCTCAGGGGTTGGAAGGCACAAGCCGGAGGCATGCCATTAAAAGCAGAACTGATGTGGAAAAACACTACGAGATTGGCAGAACTATTGGGGATGGGAACTTTGCAGTGGTGAAGGAATGTCGCCACTGTGACTCCAACCAGATCTATGCTATGAAAATTGTTGATAAATCCAAGCTGAAGGGGAAAGAGGACATGATGGAGAGTGAAATTCTGATCATCAGGAGTCTCTCTCATCCCAATATAGTAAGCTTAATTGAAGTGTATGAGACAGAAGCTGAGATCTACCTAATCCTAGAGTATGTCCCAGGAGGGGACTTATTTGATGCCATCATAGAAAGTGTGAAATTCACAGAGCATGATGCTGCTGTCATGATCACTGACCTGTGTGAAGCACTGGTTTATATCCACAGCAAAAGCATTGTCCACAGGGACCTCAAACCAGAGAATCTTTTGGTAAGTATTGGCAAACACATTCCACGTGAGCAGGAGTTGAATTCATTTTCCTTTTAGTTGTGGATCTTTGACTACTTTGAAGCAAATACTTTGTGGGGAGAATGCGCTGGGGCAGGTCTGTTTGGAAAAACAGGTATAATCTTGAAGTGAAATTACCATTACAGTTCACCTCACATAGCTCTCCTGTGCGTTGCAGATAGCAGTGCTTGCAGATGGAAATGCAAATAGAAATGACATAATCTAGGTTCAGGTGTGAAGGATGATTTTTCTTGTATGAAGCACACACTGAACCATGAGGCCTTGAAGACCAAAATTTATCACAATTGCTAATTTGGCATCAGCTAAATTGTATATATGAAATTATTGGTAGACTTCTCTTGTCCACGGCTGCAGTGATTTTTATGTTGTGACCATTTCTTTTCTTAGGAGCAGAAGTACAATGCAGTTGATTAAAATAACCCGACAGTAAAACGTGTTTTGGTGCAAACCAGGGTGAACGTCAGCTCGAATACTAGCTTTGTGCCAAAGAGGAAAGTTCTTTTTGCCATCACATTTCTGAGGCTGCATTCTCTGCGTCCGGCGCTGAAGTCAGTAGAATTACTCACATGTGTGAACACGCAAAGAAATGTTTGCAGTGCTGGCGCTTGACAAGACACTCATTGTAGAACTGTAACAGTAAGCAGCTCTCCCTTGCTAATTGTGTGTTAGAGGGTTCCAGATTTCCCGATAGATACCAAGTATTTGCCAGTCTCTAACAAGTGTAGCCTCAAGGATGTGCAGAGGTTGCACAAGGGCCTCAACTTCTTACTCTCAGAACTGACTAAGCAATTGCACCTATACTAGGCATTGCTGCATATCCTGCTTAGCTTGATGACAATCCTTGGTATGTGGAGTGTGTGTAAATAAGAGCTGGAGAGTGCAAATGGCTGATTTCCAGGAAAAAGTAGGATTGCAGGCCCTGCTTTCATGCCTTGTTTTGCCAAAACTTCAATTGAAACCACAGGGCTTTCTCCAGAAGCTGATTTTTCCATTATGAACCAAGCTCTGCTCCTTCCTATTTGCTGAAAATAAGCCAGGGCCTTTGAAACACCTGAAACCAGATGTTTCATTTCCCTCTATAGTATGTAATCGTTGCAGTGATGCAGGTAAGCAAAGAGAAGCAAGACACAGGTCCATTCTGGTTGTTTTCACATTCAGTTCACAGTGCTGCAAACTGGAGCTTGCTGGGCAGTGGCAATGTGTAGCACTGAAATAATCATGTTGCCTGTTCTGACAGTCAGAAAATACTTGTCAAGGACAGGCTGGCCCTAAGCATGCAGGTATTTTGTCACAGGAGACCAGTGTTCCCCAAACACTGGTTCCACTTCCACTGTGGGAAGGGAAATTGTACCTGTTCTGGTTTCACCTTTTGCTGCTTGTTTGTGAGTGTGATGTTTTGCTGCCTGTTTCAACAAGCCAAAAGAGTTTATAAGCTCTTGATACTGTTGGATAGCTGATGTGCTGTCTAAAACAGTCCATTTGAGTAAGATTCTGCCTTTTCTGTCTTTCCAATGTGCTCCCTCTGACTCCTCTGAGCAACTGGACCAGTAGCAGCAGAGTAGGAAGGAGACCTGCCGCCCATTTTTAACATCAGCCAGTGCTCTGCAACAGCAAACAGTACTGAAGCAAGTTTCAGGGTTTGATCTGCTGCTGTTGGTGGGTCAGGGGCTGGGGGGAGCCTTCCGGAGAGGAAGCACAGTGCTGCAAGTAGGGGGATGTCCTGCAGGGATGTCCTTGGCCATGGGATACCTCTTGCTTCACTTCAGATTCCTGCACTGCTGATGTTTAAGTCTGAATTAGTCTCCCTGGACTTTCTCTGTACAGAGGACAGAAATAGGGATGCACTTTTGGGCTGCTGACTTGTTTGCCCTACTTTGAGATCTTTCTGTCAGGTGAACCTTGTCCTTTATATTTGTGATCAACAGTTTTCTCCCTCTTTCCAGCAAATGGGAAATGGAAGAAAACAGATCCTTGGTCTCTTTTACTGAGGAAATGAGTTTGTCTACTGTAAACCTGCTTTGTGTGAGAATCCAACCCTGTTCATAATGACATTTGAACGTAGTAATTTCCACGGCAAATGGCTCATCTCCATCTGAGTTGCCAGAGAAGCAGCAAACTGGGGAAGATGAAAGCTGGGGGAAGAAGACAAACCATTTCTGTCCATGCAGAAGAAAAGGCACAAATGCACTTTGGTGTCCAATAAAATTATTGGTACAGGAGAGAGTTGGAAACAGGAGCAATTATTGGTTCACTGCACTACTGCTTCTCTTATGGAACTGTTCTCTAGTATCAACTTCTGTAGCAGTCCATCAGCACTCTTTAGTTTTCCTCTGTCCCTCTTTTACTGCTGTCTGCCCACAGTAATCAGAGCAGTCACAGCGTCACTGTGAGGCAGAAGAATGGTGACGTGCACTGCAGGACCAAAACCTGTTTGACTGCTGGTGTGAAGAGAGCTGCCCCTACTCCCTCCTGTCTGCTAACAGAATCGCCTCATTTAGGGCTAGGTGTTCAGCAGGGAGAACTTTGCCACCAAGGATGAGCAATGGAGTGATTTTGGTCCTGCAAAAGAAGCCAGTCATTTCTTTAATGCTACGTGGAGGGGCAGAATTTGCTGGCAAGGTTTTTGTAGAAGGAACGTTTAATTCTGCAGGCGCTGGCATTCCTTGACTTGTGAGAAATCAATTTCAAAGTCTAGTGCTGTTTTTGCAGGTTATGGGATGTAAATGACACAAAGTCGCCTCCTTGCTCCATTGCAGGGGAAGGGACAGGGATATATTTGTGACTGTGTGTTCACCTCTTCGTACGCTTCTGAAGCACGCTTAAATGGCAGTTGTTTAACACTTGGATTCATAAATAAGTGTTATACCTTTTTGTGTTCTTGAGTTTCTGCCCTCCCCTTTTCCAAGTTTTCATATATGTATGAGAGCTTCAAGAACACCCTTTTTGTCCTTTAACTTTGTTTTTGTGACACTATTTATGTCTGCACAAAGCACTGTCAGAGGTTTCAGAGTACACTTCAGTTAAACTAGTTTGCTAGTTACCTGTCAGGAGCTTTCAGTGTGATAGAGATCCTTCTAGCTAGCAGCAAGGAATGTCTGAAACTCAGACGTGTAAACAGTAACTTTTCTTAAGTGCTGTCTGTTTCTAATACTCAAAACAACCCATGGGCTAACTTGCTGTAAGAGGAACCTGCACTACCATATGTACGTGCCCACAGAGAAGTATTAATGCTATAAATTAGCATCTGCTGATCTGCATGATCTGCTGAAATCTGATGGATTTCACGAGGTAGATGAGAAACCAAACAGGAGCGTGAAGTACTGGAAGTCATCAACATACAGGAGAAAAGGAGCTCAGTTTGTCCTTTCTTTGAAGATTGACTTGGCTTTGTACTAGCGTGTTATCATCTTCTGAATGTATGGGCAGGATAGCTAGAAATCCTCAGGCAATATTCTGACATCCTTCTATGGCATCTGTCTTTGAGAGAGCAGTGAGCAATTCTGACTGCCTTTAGTCCAAGACTACCAGATACTGGGTTCTGTTGCAGCTGAAGGACATGGGTTGTTGTGTGGTCCAAGTTGGCTGGCTACAGAAAGTGTACTGTATACTGCTCTTATCTCAGTTAACTACAGGCAGCTAAGACAAGGCAACAGTTTTAAAAGGACTTTTGGCACCGTTCTTTTTAGTCTTGAATGTACACACAGAAAAAGCTGGCTTGTAGGTGTTACAGCAAGGCATGTTATTAAACATGTTAAACATGCATTAAACATATTAACCATTCATTAAACATGTTTGTTTAATGCTCCCATTTTTCCTTTGTTCTCCCAAATTCACAGAGCACAAACCGTAGATGTCAGAGGCTAAATTTCTCTGGAGCAGGTTGTATGCTTCTGTGATAGTGTTATGAGTAAGTAGTCTGGCTTCAGAAAGCTGAGGAAGCTTTGGTTTCTATAGTGAAGTATATTTGCATGCTCAAGGTGATGCCAAGTGATGGGAAGGTAGACTGGAGAGTACCAAGTTGAGGATGAAGCGAATGCTCACTCTGCCTGAGCTGACTTTGAGTTGTTCTGAGCATAGTGTTAGTGAGGATGCTGAGGAGTTCTGGGCTGACTCTTTCAGGTGTGTTGTCAGGTTACATGCTGTCTTTAAAATGATTGTTACAAAGCTGTGAAAACACACCCTCAGTGCATGCTGCTCCTACCCGTCCCGTTAATATGTAATGAAAGCTCAGTGGGTTTGTCCTGGAAGAACAGATGGTGCAGTGTTGCCACCTTGTGCTGTGATGAGAGATTAGGAGCCTGGCATGGAAGAGAATGGCTTGGAAGGGACCTTAAAGCAAATCTAGTTCCAATCCCCTGCCATGGGCAGAGACCAGGCTGCTCCAAGCCTCGTCCAAGCCAGTGGTTTTAGTGTTAGTACAGTAGCACGCAGGGTATTGATTGAAATTCATGTGACATAATTTTCTTATAGAATTGTAAAAGCTTTATTTATAAAAAAGGAAAATACAGTCATGCTCCTATTTCATATGCTCAGTCATATAGAACTGAGCATTTCACTTGTGGGGTGCCATAGCATCATACCACAATTACCTCTATTGTCAGACATAGATGCTGCGCTAGAAAGTAACTGGTAACTTTGCAATTGAATTTTCCTGTCTGTCAGCTGTTGTGCCCACAGCGCATTGTGGCAGAACATCATCGTGAAGTTGGCTAATGTCATGGGGAAAATGGCTGTGCCATTTCAGCTGTCTCCTGCAGAAGTTTCGAGTGAACGTTTGTAGTAAACTTGATTTTCAGTTTCATACTGAGAAATGCTTTTTCTCATAAAAGCAGACCCCCCCCCCCCCCAGTGGTTTGCTTAATCAGCAGTAGAAGGCTGCTTATATTTTCTATCAAGAGATAAAAAGGGATTAGCAGGCTGTAACGTATGCCCACAGTGTTCTTTGTTGCTTTCCCAGAACTCCCAGAGCAGTTTCCCATGAAAAAATGACAACATTTAATTGACTCTTGGTTATTTTCCCTTCCTCCTTTTCATTCCTTGGAAACTACAGCATGCCAGGCTTTGTAGAGCAAAGTTCCCTTTTCTCAAGATTGCTGTTCTCTTAAATACATGCACCCTCTTGGAATATGGGGGGAAAAGCCACTTTCTGAATACTCGTTATCAGAATACTGTTTCCATGTGGTGTTGCTTTACTTGAAGGCACTATTGTTAGAACTTTTATAGCTCTTACAACATTTATAAACTCTTCTATGAACTCTTCCTGTTGATTATTAACTACTCAATCTTTTTCTGTCTTGAAATGCATCCAGACTAAAGCCATGTATTTTTTGTTGAGCGTAGGTTCAGCATAATGCAGATAAATCCACTACACTGAAACTAGCAGATTTTGGCCTTGCAAAGCAGGTGACGAAACCCATATTTACTGTGTGTGGAACACCGACGTATGTTGCCCCTGAAATCCTTGCTGAGAAAGGTAAGTGTATAGATTGATTCTTTCCCATAAATCATACAGTTGGTCTGCGCTTTCTAATCTTGGAAATACTCTGAATTGTTTCAGCCTACTGATCTGTCTTTGCAGGGTAGGAGGTTGGTGAAAGGAAACCTTTTAGCTTATGATAGACACAAGCATGACATCAGCCATGTTTGCATTATTAATGCCCATGATGATATAACACAGATTTCCAAACAGAGAAGCCATAAAATATCATAGATTGTAATTGCTGAGTTTAGGAAGTGAGCTAAAGTTTTTGTTGCAGCCTGAGGGTAGGCAGCCCTCTTTCATGACTGTACCCCAACAACCTTTTAAGGCCCCTAATGATGTGAAAACATTGTGTGTATATTAAACTTGGATAACAAGCTAAAACGTATTTCCCATTAGAAGGTATTTTGGAGATTTCCTACCTGAAAAGATTCAGACCTGCAAAGGAGTCCCCTTTGTTGATGACTTAAAGCAAAGCTATTTCTGTCTTTTGTTCTGTGGAGCTGGGTTGCACATCTCCAGTTATACCCGGTTTCAATGGAAACTTGGCACTCTCGCAGTGCTTTTTTGAAGGGAATCTGAGGAGGACTGTTTTAGGAATATATGCTATGTTTTCTCAGTTAGTTTCCAGTTGACACTGGCCTTGTGAGACGCTGTTTGTGAAACATGAGGAAGAAGAAGAGGCAGTTTGTGAAAGCTGTACTTATTGCCAGGCAGAGCAGCTCTTTTTGCAAGCATGGTGCACCAGCCACCACTCTTCTGCTGACCACATCCTTATGAGAAACTGAGCAGAGCTTCTGTGTTCCTTGGAAAACAGAATGAAAAAGGAACAGCTCCCTGCCAGTTGTCAGTTTTCTTTGTAAACCAGGCCTTTTGGTTTGTCTTTTCTTCCTTAGGCTATGGGCTGGAAGTAGATATGTGGGCAGCTGGTGTGATCCTCTACATTCTGCTCTGCGGTTTTCCCCCTTTTCGCAGTCAGGACCGTGACCAAGAGGAGCTGTTCCAGATCATACAGCTGGGTCACTATGAGTTCCTTTCCCCATACTGGGACAATATTTCTGCAGGTAAGACTCAGCATGGAGAGCAGATCTGAGAAGTGACAGATTTCATCTCAGTAGTGAGAAGAACTCTCATTTTGTTCAGGACAGTGAGCTCAATGGACATTGGGGGTGTCTTATAGGTCTTTCATGTGATCCTGTGTTTGCTTTAAGTGGGATCTAGTCTAGTGTTGCTATCAATGACTGTGAATATGAATATTAGGTCTGATTGTTTTAATTAATTGCTCCCTTTCTGAGGTAAGAGCAAGCATCTGCTTAACCTTGCTCACAAGGTGAAGAAAAAGGTACCAGAAGAATCTCCAGGTTTCTGTTAGATTGTAAAGATGGACACAAACCTCTCAAAAGCTGAGAATGAAATCCTTGCTCTGCAGAGCACGGTGTGGGTTTCCTCATGAGATCAGTGGGGTCTGCACGTAGTAGTTTTCTCCTTGCAGGCTAGCACAGTGTCTTCTGTGCACTCTTGAAAAGCAGAAACTCTAAACCCCCTCTCCCCACATACAGTCTTTTAAAGAACATGCTCAACAGCACTCTATGACTTTCATGCTCCTCGAGGGATGAGGTATGAAGTGCTAATTCCTGTGAATATGATGCCTGCAGCATACTTCCAAGTTGAAATTCCCTTCTCTTTCCCCTCCCTTCCTAAAGGGGAGAGAGAATGAAATCAGTAAAACACATGCTGGAGTTCTAACATCTCATGTCACTAACTCTAAGTGCAGTTGTTAGAATGTCTCTTGGGGATAGTCACGAAGATCATTCTGGTAATATAATAAATCAAAATAGGAAGGATGTTTTGTTGGGTCTAACTCTCAGCATCAGCACATCACTGTTCTGTTCCCCCTCTCTCCTTTTCTTTCTTTCACAACAGCAGCAAAAGACCTCATAACCAGGCTGTTGATAGTGGATCCCCAGAAGCGCTACACAGCGCGACAAGTGCTTCAGCACCCTTGGATCAGAACAGCGGGGAAAACCAACAGCAGGAATTTGCAGAAGGAAGTGACGATAAATATTGAGCGTCATTTCCGGGCCCAGCGCCGGAGGGAAGTTGCTGATGAGGACACATGAAATCTCTTCAAGCTTCTTTAGTCTTCTTTTTATGATTAAGCAATTATTTATGTTTTCTTTTCTAGATGAATTGGGCCTTTAGTGTATAGCTGTTGTTAGCTATCACCATGCCTTTGGGTTTTGTGATTTGGAAGGACAGAGATTGATTGCATCCATCTCCTTCTCAATTTATTCGTGAGTCTCTCTCTTGGCAGCAGTGGAGACTGGATGTTTCCTGGAGGGTATCTAATAGTTTTCTTTACTGATTTGGGCTTTTACATTACAAAATATATTATCTGTTTTTAGAAGGCAAATGTTTGCTTCTGAGGCTGACACTAGTGACGTCTCTTCTCTGGCCTCTTTTTGTATGATATCTTCCAGGACTTTTAAGTTTAATGTTCTGTGTTTATAATGTTTTCAAAATAGCTGTCTGCATACACTTCCTGCACTAGTCCTATCATCTGTCTTTTCACCAGTTCTTTTAGCAATGGAGAAGGTGAAGGAATAAAAAAGAAGTAAATTTATTCTTTAGCTGTAGGATATGTTAAATAAGCAGCAAGATACTATTTATTAAGCTGTGAGGGAAGAAAAAGCCTTCAAGATTAAACCAGATTATTTGATGATATATCCCTCAGCAACATCTTTAATTGGATGTTCTTGGGACAGGCTAATAGATGGTACAATGTCTTTGCTAAAGGATGGTGATGCTGTGTAATGTGGTAGTTTCATTTGGTTAGGAGAAGTGGGAAGATCTCTTGACCGATACCTTCTCATGACTGTCATAGTAACTTCAAAGAGCTTTTCTTTGTGTTCTAGGAAGTCAGAAGTTGAGCAACTCTAAGGGAGCTTTGGTTCTTTTCCCAAAGATGTATTCATGGAATGATAACCCATAGGAGAAGCCATCCTCATACATCTGTCATTCTTCCATGCTGATGGAGAAGAGAAAGCTGGGAAGCTGCTTTTGGGACTTAAGTTAACCCTTGCCTTCATGGTTCCCCTTTTCATCAACACACTTCTCAACTGAATCACTTTTACATTCTTTTTCAGTGTAGGTTAGCAATTGCTTGGGTTTTTTTTCCCTGTTGTCTTCCCTGGGGACTCTTTCTCCTCACTCCCATGAGAATGGGCAATGGGATGAAGTTACATTAAAATGCAGCTTGGGGAAAAGCAACAGCTTGTTGGCTATGGGAAGGTCTCCCAGGGGAGGTGTCAGATGCTTTGCTGCATGTGTTTTTGTAATGTGATTTGATGCAGTTTCAAAGAAATCCTGTGGGGGAAAAATTCCAGTCCTGGAAGGTCCATGACCTGGAGCAGCGTTTGAGTCTCAGGATTTCTGGATAACTAATCAAATCCAAAAAGCACTTGAGTTGCCATTTTATAGTGTGTTGTCCATGAGTTCCATGTGCTGGCAAATAATATTGATGTTAAAATATCAGTAATATAAGCATTGAATTCATAGCTTATAGAAATAACTGAGGGTATTTTCTATTTGCAGAGCTGCTGCTCTGCCGAGGTATTTCACAATGGAAGTGTCAGAAGCATTTTGGAATCAGTAGAACATTTTCATAACTGTATGAACCAGGATGTTATTTTTGGCCAGTGCTAATAATTTGTGTGAACTTTCTGAATTACCCCAGAGTGTGGGATACTCTCATCGTGTTTCTGTTTCAGTTCGTGACTGTTTTGCTGCAAGAATGATGTGTGAAAGTAGAGACAACTTGGTTCTTAAACGAGAGTTGCACTTTCAGTTGAACTGGCTTATTTTTAATACACAGTGGACTAAGACTTGCTGTGGAATTCAAGGATTTGTGAAACAGGCCTGTCAAATCTCTGCTCTGTGCCCAAACAGTATCCGTATGATGTGTCATACCTCTGCTTTGAAGGCCCCAAGTTAGGAATATTTTCCCTTTTCCTGAAAACAAGAATAGATTTAAGTGCTTTCCTGAGTTAAGGCTATGTGCAACCTAATATTCTAAGAGCATTATGCGGTCTTTGAGTACTGGTAATAACTTCTCTGTTCAGTATATTTTGGATAGGAAACAGTGGACAAATAGCCTCTGACTTGCAAATTTATATTTTACATTTATATTTTGTAATTATTTTTAATATATTAATTTAGGAATAAAGTTTGAAGTGACAAAAATAGAATATTTTATCAACCATGAATCTGACAGTTTTGAGATTGAGTTGCCTTTCCCCTTTAGGAGCTGTCCGCAGCCTTATAGTGCAGAAGTAGAGAGTTTGCTTCTAAGTACAGACACTGCTCTGGCAGCACTGAGGAACTTCTATGTTGGCATTACTAATAGACATGTGGTTTAGGCCCTCTTTCTTCAGGTTGGAGGCTGAAAAAGCTTCCAGGTGCTTCTCAGGGTTTTTCCTCTTTCTTTTTCTTTCTGACATAGGTATCCTTCTTTTCTCTCATTGCTTCCAGTGTTCTTGCTCTGCCTTCGTGTTATCCTAAGGAGTTTAGGTCCTCAGTCATTGCTTGAAGCAATAGAAATTTGGTCCTTCTGTATATCTTTAGTCCCCTAATATTTAAACCTGTGTTCCCAAGAGACTTGTGATTGAAACTTGGCAATACAGCAGAGACTCTGTTTCCTCTGAGGCACAGACACTTTAATTCTTATATTCAGCGGCTCCTTCATTGAAGATTGTTTAGGTACTCTGTGGAATAGTTTAATCCGAACCCCATTAAGTCTGCCTTCTCTGTTTTGACTGACATTATAGGTGGGTTTCCCGTATCTCTGTTACTGAAATCTTTGGCTGTAGGGTGAAAGAGGGATAGTGGGATGTTGTCCTCTGAGCTTGGGCCTTTTGGGTTCCGGTACTACCGTGCAGTGATAGCAGCAAGAAATTACTGGAGCTGACTGCTTGCATCTGCATAATATCCAGATTTGGGGCAGCAGTCAGCCTGCCTGAGAATAGAGTAAATTTGCTGTGCTTCTGAACTGATCTTCCCAACGACAAGTAAATATCAGTCTGGAATCTTTCTCCTATCATTTCTTCTGTTCCCTAGATTTCTCTTAATTTGAGCAACGTGTGGAAAATGCTTTTTATGTTGCTGGGCATGCATTTTTCTGTCCTCTCTGAGCCCACCAGCACTATTCTTTATTATTGACATTCTTGCTCCTGATGGGAACATGGGGCTTTAACGGGGCTGACGGTGTGTATTGGCACTACTTGTTCTGCAGTGAGGTTTATTTGGAACTAGGCTGAAGATGTCCTGCTCTAAATTAGAATACATGATGGACTTCAGCAGGAAAGCAGTTGTTCTATCTGTCTGCTCAGTAGAGGCAAACTCTACGGTGGATGTTATATTTCAATGTTCTTTCCAATAAACTGGGAAATGATTGTGTTGCATTTTGAGATTTTCTTTATAATCGAGGGTTTCCTGACAATTTAACTATTTGGGAAATGCTCACTTTAAAAGGTTTGCATTAAGTACTATGTGTACCTTCATTTTCATGTGGACCTGTCCTAGTGCAGCAGTCCTTTGACCCCTTACAGATGTGTTTTTCTTTGCTGCTGTGTGATCCTATTAAAGACAACACTATGCAAGGCCAAAGCTAATGCTCATTCTGACACTGTTTTTCTCCCTGTACTGCATTGTGTCTGCTATGATGTTAAAGTAATTGTGACGAGCAGAGCTAGCTTCATTGAAGCTTAATGCGCACCAAACTGAATTCTCCCATCGTTAATTCATACCCTGTAAAATCCAAGTTTGTTTAGAAAAAGGTTTGCTTTGTTTGTGGAAGCAGGCATTGAAAATTAATTGATTCCAGAAGTGGCTTTTCAAGAGGCGCAGTGTATTAGGATCTTGTGTATATTTCAGTTCTGTTATTAAACCCAGTATTTCCCTGCAGCATCAGCTGTAGCAGTGGAAATCAAACTGCATCTTATCTATTGATGATGTTTTCAAAGAAGCTACTTTCTCTGGGTGCGAGCACATGTGATAAAGTGGCTGCTAGTGTGGATCAGTACAGACTGTCATTTATTGGTACTTAAAGGGACCGCAGCCTCTTCACTACTGCTCGAATAACTGTTAGAAACAAATAGGTTTTATGATAATCACACAAATTTATTGCATTGTATTTTAATGGTACATATATGCAGGGAATTAAGCCAGATTTAATGCTTTGCTGGTAGGAGTGGGATTCACTCGTGTTTCCTCTATCATTGGTAGTTGAAGTCAGAGTCCAGCAATGTTTTCTTAAGAGATGGGCCATTAAGGTTGTCACTGCTACATGCTGTTCCTTCAGAAAAGATGACCCCACGTATCGTTCAGTTTGCTGATATATTCTGTTGCCTTGAGCTAGAGACAGATGTTGTATTCCTGCAGAATTTTGTCATTTTAAGTTAGGGCCGTTTTGATGACATAGCAATTGGAGAAAGACAAAATAGAAAACTAAAGCTGATTGCTTAAGCTGTCTCTGGAAGTGTATTGAGTTTTCTGAAACAAAAAGCTGGAGCCATCTGAAAGTTTAGAGGAATGCAGGATTGTTCCTGTAGAAGGTGCTTCAGCAATTCAAGCAAGAAGAATACTTACAGTGAGGGTGCTGAGGCGCTGGCACAGGGTGCCCAGAGAAGCTGTGGCTGCCCCATCCCTGGCAGTGTTCAAGGCCAGGTTGGACACAGGGGCTTGAGTGGAAGGTGTCCCTGCCCAAGGCAGGGTGTTGGAACAGGAGGAGCTTTAAGGTTCTTTTCAAGCTGACACATTTCATGACATGACATTTGATGGCAAGTACACTGAGCCATGTGGTACATTGCTAGGGATAAACACGTGCCACAAGAGTCAAATTCTGGGGATGTTTGAGATTGCTGTGTTGAATAAGGTGCAGGACTGAATAAGTGGTACTCCTGACCACTGTGAAACAGTGATGCATCATGGACAGAAGGTTATTCCTGTGTTGCCATTGCTGTGTTAGCTGGTAGAGCTTTCTAGATTTCAGTGGCAACCACTGTGTTGTAAGAAAGCAGTTATCATAAAGAGTCTCAGGCTAAAACATTTTGGGTGATGTTGAATGTCAAGGATTTCAGTAGTGAAGACAATTTGTCTACAAAATTGAAGTGTGTGGTTGTTAACTGCCGTGGAAAGATGTCAGGAGACGCTTCTTGCTGGATTTTCAGATCACAAAATTGCACTCTTTGAAGGGCTTGCAACTACCCAGCTTGCAAAGTTGGCAGTTAATGCCACTGTAATGCTTCAGCATATAACCTTCTTATTTACCAGGCTGAGAAGGAATCTGTGTGCCCAGTGCGAGGATGGAGCTAAGTGGGTTGAAAACATGTTTTTCATTTTAGCTTGGCTGGAAACATTCTGGCCAAAATAATGTTCAAATGGTGACTGATGTGTGAAAGCTGTGTTACTGACTGGGATTCCAAATGGAAGCTCATGGTGTGTCCTTCAATATGTGAGCATGTTGGCTGTTTGGTTGAAGGCCAGCACTTTTCCTGTCAGGGTCTTATTTCTATGTGCTTTAAACAAAGAGAGATGCTATGTGAATAACCCCTCCCTACTGGAAAGAAAAAAAGGTTGTTGAAGAATAAAGTGGGGGGAAAATAAAAAAAAAGAGGAGGAAAAGCTGAAAAAAATGTAACTTTTTCCAAAATGCTTTATTTTCTGAAATAAATCAATGCTGTGGACAAATCTAACGAAGTTTTATGAGCGAAATAAAACCAATAGCTCTTCCTTTACTGGTGTGTAACATTCCAATGATGGTTCCCCAGTTATTCACGTGTGTCTGGAGATTCCAAGCAGATACTTGAACAGTGACTAGCATTATCCCATCTGGATCCTAATTCCATTACAACAGGGCAGGAGAAGAATCCCTTGAAAGACATTAAAACAAAACTGCTGCACAGTATAAATAACTGAGCAATTATTCAGCCTCAGGAATTTGATGGAAGATCACTTTTAAAGGCTTTTATAAGCGATGCAGTTCAAGGAACAAGCAGTTGGAGCTGGATGTTAGAATGTGACAGTGGTAACTCCCTCTTGACAGATGAAGCCTCGCATAAATTAATAGCAAATGACTGGTAAGGCTGTAAAATCAGAAGCTTCCAAAGCCTGTGTTTAGGTGCATAGTTCACCTGGGGAAAGGTTGCCAGAAATCTGAGGAAAGCTTGAACAAAGATATGCAGGTAAGCTCTTTGTAAGCAGGAAAAGGAATATGTTCTGTAGTTGCCAAAGCAGACCACTGAGTACGATGGTCACTGAAAATGACCCTGTGTTTCCTTTACGGTGAAGAATTTCTTTCATTAATTCGAAGCTCTGAGGGTTGGCACTTAAAAGCCATAAACAAGGGGTTTAGTTTATCCCTTTCTGTGAAACGATGAGTACAACTGATGCTTCTGCAGCAATCGGCTTTGAAAATCCCACCCTTCCTTCAAAATACTTTCTGCTTGTTGCTAATCCAGTTAGTGAGAAAACCAGATTTCTCTGGCATTACGCTTTCCCCTCTATGTACGTGCTGTGTAGCAAAGTCTCCTTCACAAACGTCTTCCAAAAGGAATACTTAAAATGCTATCAATAATACTGTTGTCAGATCATTGTCCTAATGAAGCAGTGATGGGGTTGCTGTAAAGTATACCAACAACTACAGAGCCTTTACCAGGAGGATGCTTTGAGTTAACTCTTGGACAGATCCTGTATGATGGATTATGGGAAGGGAAAAAGCAAAGATTCAGCAGCTTCATTCTGGTAAGGAACCTGGATTTGCTATCATTCAATTTGTTTTCAATGTCAAATGGACAGCTAGAGGGAAGGGTAAGGATGGGACGGCTTAGTTTTTGGAAGTGGAAGCCTCCTTATTGGCAGGCTACAAGGGTTTGGGTTCTGTGGAATATTTTCTTCATACTAGTCCAAACCTATGTTTAGTGGGTCCCGAACTAGAAGCTTTTTGGTGCATATATGCAGATGCATTTGCAATTTTGAATAGGCTGGTTCAGTGTAGGCTCAAAAATGCAAACTTTATTTTCCTTGGTATATCAGCACTATACTTATTTTATTGGGTTTCAGGTGTGGTCTTTTTCAGTGAAAAAAAATACAGCTTGTAAGTTTTATGCCTTTTCTTTATCTGCATTAACTGATCATAACAGCGATGCTTCTGGAGATCCTGAGAGGCCTTAATGAACTTGAGCTCTTGATTGTTTTGTCCTGCACAAGGAGCAGGGCAGCTGGCTTCCAGGATTCATTCCTATTCTGCCAGCCAAGCTGATCCTGGTGTGGGGAAAAGGGCTGATGTGGGGGACTGGGGTTCAGGGGCTGCTGCCGTCCTGCTGCGGGGCAAGAGGTGCTTCAAGAGTGCAGAAGGGTGTTTAGTTAGAGCAGAGCCCTGCCTGCCATAGCATCACGGAATGGGTTGGGATGGAAGGGACCTTAAAGCTCACCCAGTTCCAAACCCTGCCACAGGCAGGGACACCTTCCACTAGAGCAGGCTGCTTCAAGCCCCATCCAACCTGGCCTTGAGCACTGCAGGGATGGGGCATCCCAGGATGGGACAGACGTCTATCTGTCCTCTCACTCCTGCAGCTGTGGTCCCCAGCAGCCTTGGTCAGGGTCACTTCTGCCCTTGAAATCCTCTCATCTTTGCCATATCCAACTTTAAAGCCTCCATTACTAGGAATGGTGAGGATAGCACTAATGTTTATATAGCACTTTGTGTGTGCAAAGCTCTTCACAAACATTAGCTAATTAAACCTCAGGAAGTCCTTACGAGGCTGGTATTTTTTCCAGAGTTTGCATTCACAATTAAGATTATGGTAGACATAATCCTGCTGTCAATCAGCCTAATTGACTTACATGCCTAATTGGTTAGATTCCCCCAAGTAAGTTCAGTTTAAAAGGTGTTAGCCTGGGGAGGGGAATTATGCAGTGGAGAGAAACAGAGCACAAGAGGAAATCCTCAGGCAGGGAAAGGTTAGGGTTAGGGAGGCTGTCAGTGATGGGTTTGGGAGCAGCCAGGGAGAAAGAAGCTGTCTTGTCATTGCTGCAAAGTTATCTTCAAAGAGGCTCGAATTAACTTGGGTTCAGAAAGTCAGTCCTCACACCTGGGTTTGTTTCAACAGGAGAAATGCAAAGAGTAAAGCCCTAGTAGCAGTGAGGAGGAGGAGGGGCAGGAAGAGAAGCAAGGGACTGAGGAAGGCTGCCTTGTGACTAAGCCTGGGTTCAGGGTCTCTCATCTGGACTTTAGTTCTGCTAGAGAACAACAGCTTCCCTTCACGTCTTACAGGAGGCCAGCATGTAACCTGTTTGAGGCTGACAGATTGGAACTAGGTTATCTTTAAGGTCCCTTCTGACCTAAACCGTTCTGTGATTCTCACACAAACATTTCTTATTGTGGCGTTGAATGGTAATTCGTATCCAAAGTGCCGGTAGATGGCAACCAAAAGATGAAATATCTTCTGCCTGGGACTTAATGAGTTTGAATGCAGTTGGAAATTAAACATAAGTGGCATTTTTCAATTATGACCACATACAGTAATGAATATTATAAGCACGATGTGTATGATGACAGTGAACAGACATGATTGTTACTCATCTTCCTAGTCCTCCTGGTAGAGTGATGAGCTCAGGTCAGAAGACCTCTTTACTGATCAGATTCATCACACTCTGTGCAAGGAGCATGGGTCTCGAGTACTCAGCTCCCCCCTTTGCTCTCCCATAGCCAGAGCTGCAATCTGCACACCCGCACAATGCTGCAGGCCCAGGTCACACCATGGGGCTTAGCAGCGGGAGATAAAGGTCACAAATGGGAGACCTGAGCTGGGAAGTGAACATCCCAGGCTCGAAGGAGTAGCTAAGAGCTGGGTTATCTGCTGCAGTCTCCCCTCATGACTCTCCAGGGAGCTAGAAGGCATTTCAGGGGCTCACCATTTCTTCCCAGGTAAGATGCCTGTGGCATTCCTGATTCACACTGGCTAGCCTGTTCCTTGAAAGCTTGAAGAAAAAGATCCCAAGCTCAAACAAAAGGATCTTGTTTGCTTTCCAGGCAATCTGCAATAGTATTTTGCTCTGCTTATTGCCAGAAAGCATTTCCTCTTTTTTCCCTCTTGCCAAGCGAGTCTCTCCTGCCAAAACCTTAGCTCATTGCTTCTGCTCATGGCCAGGGTGGGTTTGAAGAGCAGCTTTCTCCTTTCTCCTGCACCCGAAGGTTGCTCACTCCACAGTCACTCCTCTAGAGATGGGACAGGGCTGGCCCATGCCTTCAGCTGAGCAGAAAGTGCTTTGGAGATGGGTACAAGCTTTGGCATTCTCAGGCCTGATCTCCAATAGGCTTGCTGCTGTTTTCTCACATATAAACACCTTAGGCTCACCAAGCCTATGGTGGGATCGATATCCATGCTTAAGTACATGTTTCAGCTGATTTCACTGTCTATACCCTGTGCTGTATGTAAGCAACAGGCACTTTCCAGGTTGGGTCTTGCCTCCCCCTTTGCACCAGTCTCATTCCCTTATGTGTAGCCATAGCGCATACAGACCTTTATAGTTTGGGACTTGCAGCTGGAGAAATACTTTTGAGAGCTGAGATTTAGTGGCACTTTATGTGAAGACTTTAAGTACGTAGGTCACTATTGTGAGCTTTAAGGAAAAGGAGGTCTACAAAGGCTGCTTAAAATACCCTCTGTGGGCAGCATCCAGAGACCCTCCAGGATGGACTCTTGTTGCACCAGTGGAAGTGTAAGGAGGGTGTAAACAGCAGCTCACAAAAAACAAATCCTATGCCTCTCTTCAGAATATTACTACTGAAAGCAATCCCTATGGAAATTCCCAGGGAAAAGGAGCAGCAAGTCATGTTTTTGCGGTTGCTGCAGAGAAACCAACTTCTTGCCTGTATCCTTTGCTGGAATCGGCAAGCTTGGCTTTGGAAAACGGATGTGGCTGTGGATTCAAGCTGACAAGTGTTACAGCATGCTGTGTGTCTCAGAGGGGGAAAATGGCATCATGAAAAAGGATATGGCTGGGGAAACTGCAGTAAGCTGTTGATAATGTTGCTTTACGTATGGTGACATCACGAACATTTACGTCAAAGGAAAATCCAATCATGTTACTGTGTTTTAAAAGCAAATGCTGCTGTTGTGATCACCCATTTCTTGTGGACAAAGGAATGGTGGCTTGAAACAGAAACATCTGAACCAATTCCCACAGAGCTTTGAGCATGAGAAGGGTAATTTGGGGTTCATCCTTTTGGTTTTGTATTCTGATGAGATTTCTATGCTGATGCTCATAGAAAGGCTGCTAAAACCTGGCAAAACCCTGTACTCAGATCATCCTACTCTCTGTAGGATGTTTCGAGTTAGTGCAGGCTTCTCTTTTCAGCGTCTCACTATAAAATTGTCCCCATGCAGTTTTAGGGGACTAAAGCTTGACACTACATTTTGCTATGCAACAGAAGCATGCTGTATGTGTTGACTCTGATGAACGTATGTGTTTGTACTAATGATTGTATGTGCTTGTACTGATTGCATGTGCTTGTACTTAACTCCATTTACCAGTGGTGCTGCCCTGCCCCAGAAGCCAAACTGCTCCTGGAACCAAGCACTTGAGAGGACTTTTCAATTAACTAGAATGATGGAAGTTTATGGAGCTGCAGTGTCCTGAAGTGCCTCTTGAAGTGAAGAGGCTTTTAAGTAATTCTGTCTTTACTGAAGCACCTTTGGTATCTTAGCAGAAAAAACCTCAGGCTTCTTGTGATGTGGTTGTGCTCAGGCAAAGTGACATCCAGGAGATAAACAGGACAAGGGCATGCTGGATGGGTTTATCAGACATTTGTTGTGTTTGTGATGCTCGGGCTGCATGACCGGGCAGCTGGGCTGCTCACGGGCTATAGAAACCATCTCCTCTAAACTCACAGAATCCCAGAATCCCAGACCGCGGTGGATTGGAAAGGACCTTAAAGCTCATCCAGCTCCAACCCCTGCCACGGGCAGGAACACCTTCCACTGGAGCAGGTTCTCCAATCCTCTGTGTCCAACCTGGCCTTGAACACTGCCAGGGATGGGGGAACTCATAAGGAAAATGGAAGAGGAAAGGACGGGAAAGGAAAGAGAAATGAGAAGGGGGGAAAGAGAGGTGAAGGGCCGCATGAGCTGTCTGAATGCTCAAGCTGAGCATTAAGCTGTCCCCTTGTGAGCTAAGGCACGTTGTGTGGCTCAGTGCTGTGCTGCCAGGCTGAGCATGCCGGGGGCCTGATGCAGGTTGCTCGCTCCCAAAATAGCCCTGCCCGACCCTTTCCTCCTCCATGTGCATACTCATGTGAGGTCTTTGTATTTATCATTACTCCAAGCGAGGTCACTTGTCTGTTTGATGGGGGCTACTGTGTCAGAGCATGGCTTGCTTGTACTGGTTTTGATTTTCCCTTGGGTCCATTCACCTTGTGGAAACTCCTCAGAGCACTACAGTGAGCACATTGAGCTTTCTGACCCTTGGCACGTGGGTCTCATTGCACAGCTACAGGGAATTACATGGACACACTTCATGTCCGTCTGAATGGAAGTGTGCATTTTCTCTCCTTCCCGAAGATTTCCATTAACAGCCAATGAAGTCTGTGTAAATTATACCCCGTAGGACCATTTCCCTTGATGGGACTGTATTGTTTAATGTACAGGCAGGTGGAAGATAGATACACACAGAAGCCCCACTGTGCTCAGGAAGGTCTTCTCTGGTGAGCATGCCCCAAGGAACCCAATGAACACACAACTCCAGCCAAAGCATGGGAGCAGTGTGTGAGAAGCGCACAATAAATGCTCAGTTTCAGGCCTCAAGGTCTTCAAAGCCTCAGCGAGAGCTGCAGTAAGCTTGTGAAACACCCTGTGTAGATGTCCATCAAGAGTGAAGGGAGGGTTCAAATGGGGAGGTGAGTGCCATCACTGCGCAGGCCAGCGGTACTGGACCTACCTTGGTTTGCTGATGGCACCCTGCTGTGCAGCACAGCACCTTTGGGATGGTGGCACTTGCCCATCTGGAGCAGCAAGGATGCTCTCCTGGGAGGTGAGGTGATGGACAAGAGAAGGCAAATGCCTGTCATAAGTGGGACCAGAGCTTGCCCTCTCAAAGCCTCTGCAGCTCTGCCCATTCTGCCTGGTCCCAGCAACTCTTCCCTCTCCCACAGGACATCTCTAACACAGGATTTGTTCACTGTTCATGTAGTGGTTGGGTTTCATCCAGCGAACAGGGGTTTTGCCCAGCTTTGTCTGTACAGCTCTAGGCACAGCCCCAAGCTTCTGATTTGCTTTACTTCCCCTTGTGTTTCAGTTTTATGATGGTCGCGGCTGGGGAGGCCACCGGGTGGAGCTCTTGGCACAGAAATGGGGGGACTTTGGGCGCTGCTCTGCGAGGGAATTAGCTCCATAGGAAGGGCTAATGGGGCATCCACAGGGTGCCCAGAGAAGCTGTGGCTGCCCCATCCCTGGCAGTGCTCAAGGCCAGGTTGGACACAGGAGCTTGGAGCACTCTGCTCTAAGGAAGGCGTCCCTGCCCGTGGCAGGGGTTGGAGCTGGAGGAGCTTTAAAGTCCTTTCCAACCCAAAGCAGTCTGGGCTTCTATGACAAAGGCTTTAGTTTGGTTACAACAGTGATTTGTGAATGAACTTTGACACCAACAACTGTTTCTCTTCAGGATGCACAAAAATCCCTCGACTCTGAAATGAGTCCAGAAAAAGCATTTTAAATACAGGCTGGGGAGGGGAAGGGCAGTCTTAAACCCCTTGGCATGGAGTGTGGTCCAGAGGTGGGCTCTGAGGATGGACTGATGAGCACTGAGTATACCAGTGTAGCACCTGGGACATGCACCTCAGCTGATGTGGGCAGGGGTGTGGAACTCTGATGGTTTTGTTCTGAGTCTCCCCAGGGATAGATGCTGAGGAGGTGCCTTCCCTCCGCCAGCTTCCCAAGGAAGTCTCTCTCCTATTGCTGGTCCCAAAGCGCTGCCCCGGGGATGCTCGCCCAGCGCCCATTCCAGTGAGGAGGTCGCAGGAGGGGTGTCCCATCCATCCCGACAGCATGTGTCAGTGAGACCCCTCAGTTCCCTCTGCAGGAGCAGGGCGGATACTTTGAATGTAGCTGCAGAGGCAGCCTTCTCTCCTCCTACCAGTATACATCCGGGTTTCCCTGTTGGGAATACCAAATTTCCTGGCATGATGCTGGGGAGGGACTCTTCATCAGGGACTGTAGTGATAGGATAAGGGGTAACAGGATAAAACTGAAATGGGAGATTTTGATTGGATATAAGGAAGTTCTTTCCTGTGAGGTGCTGGCACAGAGTGCCCAGAGAAGCTGTGGCTGCCCCATCCCTGCAGTGCTCAAGGCCAGGTTGGACACAGGGGCTTGGAGCACCCTGCTCTGTGGAAGGTGTCCCTGCCTGTGGCAGGGGTTGGAACTGGAGGAGCTTTAAGGTCCTTTCCAACCCAAAGCAGTCTGGGATCTATGATCTCACTGGTGCAAACAGCTCCTGTAGCAAGCAGCAAATAACACCTTGTGGTTCTTTACAGTCTGAAGGCTTAGCTGTTTTGGCCACTGCTTTTCCCTTGCCTCCTCCTGTCTGTTCTGAAGATAAACATGCAGATTTGTGCCTGCTGCTGTGCCTGAGATGAGCAGAAGAGCTGCCAGCTACAGGCCATCTGACACCATCAGACACCAAGGAGGATTCAGACAGACCCATGTCCCTGAGTGATGAATGGATGGAGATGCCAGTGATGAAACATGTTATTTTGTGCTGCATCTTATTAAGCAATGTGGGCTGTTTTCTCTGAGTCACAGCTGAGGAGCTTTGTCTCTGTGCTGCTGGAGCTTGGACACCATGGTCCTGAACCAGCCATTCCCAAGCAGCCAAAAGGACTGGGGTAAGCAGGAGGCAGCTGAAAGGGGGATTTGTCCCCAGGCAGGGTCTCAGAGGGGTTCCTGGATCTCAGAACCTTTCTTTCCCCAGGGTTTTTCCCTGATGTCTTCTTTCTGCTTCTTCAAGTTCCCAGGCTGGGCTTCCCCTCATAGACTTCAGCATCCTCATGGGAAGATGAGGCACCTGGCAGAGAAGAGGCCTTTGGGGTGCTGGTGGGCAATTCCCTCCCCACCACAGGAGGCAGCAGCCTGGTAGGTGGTCCCTCAGTAGCTTTCATGCCAGGCACAACTCAGATGCTGGGATGGTGCTGACCTTTCCAAGTTACTGCCTGGAAGCAGGCGCCCTCATATAGAAAACACTGACCACTGGTGCTACTGCTGTAAATGAACCGACACCAGAGCAATGCCCAGGGAAACAATTGCAGCCACCTCCGGTCCCTGATTCTTTGGGCCATATCAGGTAATCTGCTGGGAGTGTTTTCAGTCCAAGTTTTGAGACCTGACCTGTCAAGTGATGGGTTTGAGCATCGCAGTGCTGCTGCCACCCCAGCAAGGCAGCAGGGAGGCACTGGCTGCAGGTCCTTGTGCCCGCTGGCTCCTGGGGCTGAGCCTGGGAGTTCATTGTGATCACTGTTGTTGAATTAGCTGTGCCTTGGAGTGCTTTCTGAAGAGGAAGGCTCTGGTGAGAATGAGCTGTTCTTAGAGTTGCGTTGGGGTACATGAGCAATTTGAGCACCAAGGCACAGACAACCCTCCTGATGTTGTCACAGCATTCTATTTACTATCCTAGTGATGGAAGCGTACGTGTGTAGAGAACCTCCACGGAAACCACATTCACAGATACACCTGTACAATTTCAACCACTTTTCGCTGTTAGTGTGGAATACACCCAGCTCTGCAGCAACCAAATGGAGCGATAAGGTGCAGAAAAGCTTCTCATTTTAGAGAAAAAAAGTGTTTCCATACATCATCTTTGCATTTTTGCTGTCCGTTCTGTGTTTTCCAGCTCTGTTTTCCTCCACTGGCTCTGAATTATTTGTAATTTCGCATTCTTGCTCCTTTAGGAGCCAAAAATTAGGAAAGATAAACTTCCAGGTGCTTGGATGTTTTCTTCCCACTATGATGCTGATGCCTGAGATGAAATCCATGAGGAAGATCAAATGGGGATGTTCACTAAAGAGCCCTTAGTATGGAAAGAGGGACGAGACAAGGAAGGTACCCAGGAGGTGGTGTACGTGTGCTTGCAGTACATAGTTCTTCCACAAGAGGTCTCTGTCGTCTGCCACAGCTCGAGGGAGATGAATTTGCTGATGAGAGGCGCAGCTCTGCCTACTTATTGATGCTTTGGATACTTAAAACGGTACCAAAGGAGGTGGTGGCTGATACTGACACACACCTACCTCTGTCCTTGATTTGCTTATCATAGCCAGTCCCTTTTAGCAACATGTATCGACGGAATTTGTAGTGTTTAAAATCAAATGTAATGAAAGTGATTGTGCTTGGAAAGGAAATAGGTTGTGGGATCTGGTGTTGATCTCCTTCGAGCAGATCAGCACTTGCTGGTCCTTGAGCTTGAATGCACTGTTCAGTTGCAACTGAAAACTCTAACTTTAAAGGCTCATTTTATCCTCAAAAGCTTGCCCTGAGAAACTGTGTTGCTGGATCTGCAGAGCTCAGACTACCTAGGGCTGTAACCAGTGCTGGCTTTTCCCAGGCATCTCTTCCATGTGTTTCTCTCCTAGGTGTAGCATGTGCCCAAAACAGGACCCAAGGCCCTGAACCATCATCATTTCTGGTGAAGACCCTGAACGGGGCTGTTGTGGGAGTGATGAAGTCAGAGGCAGGGATTTGTGGCCTGAGGTGGACCATGACCTGTGAAGCTCCCCACAATTAGTCCTTGTTCTTCTGAAAACTCCTCACAAAGATAAGATGTAGGTGAGGGGAGACAGAATTCTATGAGCAGAACAAGTAGAATGGGAATTACTTAATTGCCTAAAGAAGCTGTGGCTGCCCCACTCCTGGCACTGTTCAAGGCCAGGTTGGACACAGGGGCTTGGAGCAAGCTGCTCCACTGGAAGGTGCCCCTGCCCAAGGCAGGGCATTGGAACTGGATAAGCTTTAAGTTCCCTTCAGACCAAACCAGTCGGGGATTGGGAAGTTTAAAAGGAATTTCTTGTCTCAAACATGCTTTTAATGAGAAATGGTGCTGTGCTGATGCTCCTGAAGGAGTCACAGAAGGTCTGCACGTGCACTGCTTAAGGAAAGAAGGCTGTGTGTGCCATGTGATTTGCTTTGCACACCTTAAGGTGAAAGTGGCCCCAGGGCTCTACCAAACCATGAAGGAAATACCTGTGTTTGTGCTCAGGTGGTTTCTACCTGGTCCTGATGCTCGAGCCAAGAGAATGATGAGGGTGAATTTCCTAGACCTGCTGTGCAAATTTCACTTACCTCACTGTAGCTCCTGGAGGTCCATTGGTAGCTGTGAGGCATCAATCGCACCCTTGTGTCAGGACCGTGGTGCCAGTGATGAAGGGCAGGGATTATGTGATTTTCCTTAGGTTGTTTAAGAAAGAGTCTTGGCAATAAGCATGTTTTGCTCTGGTCCATTCCCTGGAGCCTGGTTACACCCTTGGAGAACACAGAGGAACTTCAGAAGACAGATCAGAAACTCCTCAGCTTCCTCAGCCTCTCTTCCCATCCCTGTTCTACAGGCACTGCTTTGAGCTAAATTTCTCCTGCAGTTTGCTTCCTATATAGAAATAAACTCCAAATCATGGAATCATAGAATGTTTTGGGTTGTAATCTTGCTGAATCCCATCATATTTCAAATCCTGGTGGATACTCAGTTGATACACTGGCCTATGTGTGCAAACACTTGGCCTATGTGTGCAAATCTGTCTTCTTGGGCTTTTTCCTGAATGTTAGCTTTATAAGACCCCTGGAAAACCAAACCCACCAAGCCACAGTGGGTGCATGGAACTTACTGCTGGAAAAAGATCTCCACACATAATCACGAGGGTTGAGATCAGCCACATTCACAAGTTCACAAGAATAAAAACTTCAGGATTGCATCCTTTAATCTGTACATATAAAGCTGTTGTGGGGAAAGCAAAGGCTGCTAAATTGTCTCTGTTCGAGATTCAGCTGACTGCACAAGTTCAGAAAATGCCTGGCTTACAGCAGGCATCTTCATTATCCAAGCACATATGGGCTTAGGGCTGCATCTGTCTTGCCTTGAATGGAGCACAAGTGGCAACATGGCTCTGCTTGAAACCATAGAAAACCCTAAGGTTTAGGTGGGCTTTAAATGTTGAGCTCTGAGTTTATCTGTTCCCATTTGAAAAGGCACCACAATGTAAAAATCGACTCTAATCTGACTTGTTTCACCTCTTAAAAATATAATATAGCAAAATGGGTTTGAAAGGGAGTCAAATACAGTGTTTAAAGACAAAAATACTCCTGGTGATTTCTGGTTGTGCTCCTTCTGATTTGCTGGATAAGCCCCTTAAGCTCTGCTGGGGTTGATTCATAAGATAAGTTGTAATGTGTTGTCCCCTCTGTGTCTCTGATTATCCTTCATGAGATGTCACACCCACCAAAGTGTTAAACATAAACATAAACTTTTTATATGGCACCTTTTATCTCAAAGCTGAAGGAGCACTGATGCTGCTCTAAACTTCCAGATGATGGGGACTGTTACTGCTGTGTGAGTCGTCATTGTGGAGATAAGGGGAAGATTCAGGGTTTGGATCCATAAGCCTGATCCTCCTCTTATGTTCTCCCCTGCAGCTAGGAAAACCTCTGGTGTGTTGCAGGGGAAAACTGCTTGACTCACATGGTTTAAATCAAATCAGGATTAAAGCACTTTGTTGATTCGTTATGGACATCTGATAAACCAGCAAGCGGTGAACTGCACGTTCAGTGGTAGTATTAGCAATACAACAGATAAACCATGGGACTAGATACTTACAAGATAAGAACTAATGCCTGTAAGTGCCTAAATTCCTTGTTACAACTAATCCTCCTAACTTCCTGGCAGCGCTGGACTGAGGTTTGTCTGCTGCTGTTGCACTTTTCTCCCCACTGCTGCAAGTTTTCAGGCATCTTTCACTCTTGTTCCCAAGCTGACACCTTTCCTCAAGCCTCTTGGGAATTCCCCATCCACTTCTGTTTAATCCATCTGATCATCCTCTGAGGTAAACTGTGCCGTTGCTAATTGCCTCCTGGCGACGTGGATTTTGGTACCCTATCAGCAGCTATGTCTCAGGTCTTCATTTGCAAGCACTGTTGATTTCGGCATCTGTCCCACACCATCCCTTGTTATCCAGGTGCAGGTACCCCTATGTTGCTGTTCATTTCTGCTCCTTCATAGAACTGAAAGTTAAAAACCATCTGTTGATGGCGTAATTTAAAGCACCAGAGTGGCTCAGACAAACTGTGTCACTTTGTGAATCTGGGACTCAGGTTCCCAAGGTGCTATTGGGAACTGTGCACTGTGATTTTTCTAAGGGCCCTTGCAGCAAAGAACACCTTGACTGAAAAATGCTGTGAACTCTTCAGCCCTGGTGAAAAAAGCAGGGACCCTAAAACCTGAATTTCCTTTCAGATTCAAGTGGCAGGGGATGAGTACCTCTGCTCTGTGGCAGTTTGCTGCACACAACTTTTCTCTGCGAATATCCATGGGTGCTTGAGTGCAGGTCTAGCGTTTCCACTCTAGACAAATCATAGAAGATAACCATGAGAAAGACCCAGTATTGATAAAGGTATTTAGTCACCAGTTCAATAAACATCAGGCTGTTCTTAAGGGACTGTATATTCCATGAATATACAGATACTGATATAAATATACAGAGTCTGATATGCCTCAGGCTCTTTAATTCATGAGGTACAGGTCAGGCCTTCCCAGTTATCTATTTGCCTTGGAACTGCTTAGGTTTTTGAGTGTACTTGGGTGAATCCTTTTCTTAAGTCAATGCCTGAGATGATGATAAGCTTCCTTAATATCTTCACAAAACTTCCTTAATATCTTCACAAAGAAACCCAACTGAAATCATCCAGTTACTGCGGTCCAGAGAGCTGTACATCACTGCTATATTCACTGCTATATTTATCTGCAACGAACGGTTCTGGCACTATGTGGTGTTACGTAGGTGTGATAAGGCCCTTCCTAATGATGGTTTCTCATAATATCTGTTCAGAGCTCAGAGGGGAGCTGCAGGGGATGAGAAACCTCCCTGGTTTCAATGTTTTCTCATTCTGCTTTAGACCCATGGCTTCTCCCATGGAGGGAGCTCCTTGTGCTTCATCTTAAACCTTTGCTTTTCCCATTGCAGAGCAAAGTGCACAGCTCCACTTCTTTCTTAGGTGCAATAAGAGCTCAGATCCTCATGCACGGCAGAGGGGCTGTTTCACTCCAACCGTGCAAAGACCTTCTCCATCTCCTCCTCTCCCTTCCCAGTGTCTTGCTGTGGGATTAGCATTGTAGGATCTGCTTATGCAGCCTTCTGGGGTGCACTGTAATAGCAGCACTGTGGGCAGGGCTGTCGTGTACTGGTAATGATGCTGCTTGGGAAATACAAAGAACTTGCTGGCTAATTCTCTTTTCTAGGAGAAGCCCAGGGAAAGTGTTACATGGGATTGGGGCAGGAATGCTGATACGTGTGAGATACAGCATAAATCTGAAAAGCAGGCCATCTGTTTTGTCTGCATTGAGTAGGTGAGAACCGATATGTCCATTCTGAGCCTGAGCAGAGCCTAAAGATGGTGACTGGCAGAGTGAGTGAGCAGCTCAAGTATGTGGCAGCCTTTTTGATGCTAAGTTGCTTTGCAGCCCCCAGCCTAAGTTAGAAGCAATTAAGAGCCTAATCTAAAAGCCCATGGAAATCAATGAATGTTTCCTGCTGCTAACAGAGAGGTCTTTCCTGAAGACTGTATCTACTTTTTCACTCATCAGTAGCCCAGAGGAAATGAGGTTGTGCTTGCATAGGCTGCTGTGGGATAGAGACCTTATCTCTGGGGTGCCTATATCTTCCCTCACCACAACAAGAGCCATTTCTGCCCATTCTTCTTTTTTCGGGACCTAAATAAACCTGCCCTGTGACATAGCCCCTTTAATGCAGGCTGGGTGAGGGGTGATAACAGGTTTTCCCCGCAGCAGAAGTCACAATGTGCTGTCAGCACTGACTCAGTATGGCTTTCTGGGGCTCTTAGAGGATTTTAAGCTGACCTGCCCAGAAAGAAAACACTCTCATTATATCTGTGCTTTAAGAAGAAAGTGGGTTTAAGAGTGGGCTGGAGTAGATTATTTGCTGGCTGTAGTTCTTACTCAAAGCGTGCACTCTGTGTGAAGGAAGAGACAGGCAAGGGCTTAGGCTGCACCTGTATCTGGTGAGGTTTAGTCCTATCTTTGTCTAATTTTTCCCCCCATCAGGACTGTTTCATAGGTGGATAAAAGCAGTACAATTCCCTGTACTCACCAGGGCAGAGAGGAGCAGAGCCCAAAGTCCTCAGTAAAGTGAGTGGCAGAACTAGAGATAAACCCCAGCAGTTGGACCTGCAGGACCAGATAAGCATCCCTGCTGCATGAGGCTCTCAGAAATCCACCCTTTCTCTGTCCCCTTGGGAGTTTAGCCATCGCTAACACATCATGAGTACTGTCTGCAGAGATGCCATCTTGCTGCCCATTGACAGAGCAATGTAACTGGTAGGGAAACCTGTATTTGTTGGGTAGCCTATTTACTTGATCTGTTAAAACGAGTGCTTGCAGCACATGCAATGGCTTGAATTTTGACCTTGCTATAAATGATAATTTATTACAATGGGGGAGTATACCTGAGCAGGGAAAGCTCCTTCATGATCGCTTCCCCTGGGAGACAGGGATTCTCAATGTATTCTTTTCATGGCAGTCGATACCCTATTAAGGTGATGACAAACCTTAGTGACTGTAATTTAGCACTGAGTCTGAAGTGAGGTAACCAATTTGCTTACCTAATGATATAATCAATAGGCACAGAAACGGTGCAAGGGCAAGTCTGTGTTTTTCTGCTTGCTGCTGGCAAGGAAAGAGGCGATGTAGCTGACTGAATTATGTGAACTGCCTGTTGCATGCCTTGGGAGTCATTAAAGATTAACAAAAATAAATCACATCTCTTTTGGGAGAGTTGCCAAAGTGTTTTGGAGGGCAGAGCAATGTCTAATCACTTCTCATTGACAAAATACCATGTTGCACTTCTTATGATAGTTTTGTAAGATACATACATATTAATTTATTCCCTATCAGCTTTTGTTGTCAGTGAGAGACCTGCAGGGAACTCTGACCAGGGTGTTTCAGCGTTGAGAATCTTTTCTGCAACAGCTAAGCTAAGCTGACAATCAGGGCTTTTATTGCATTTCAGGGATGTTTCTGTTCATTTGAAAGCATTAGCCACGTTGTTCACAAGGAACAAAAGATATAAAAAGCCTTTAAATCCCTTTCTCTGCTAAGCTGGAAGGAGCAACTGATATTTTCTCCCTGTCCAAGCCATAGTAGTCATACCCATCTTCATTTGGGAAGACTTTGCTGACCTCAGTTGCACATGTTAGCACTGCTAGTGATGTTCTTTAGTTCCACTGTTTTACCACGCGTTTTACCAAGCCAGTCTTGCCAATTAATGATTGCCTCTGCTAGGAGAAGCAGGGGAAGTGGGTAAGCCAGGAGTACCTGCAATTCCCACAGTATCACACCAAGATAGCTGGCTCATGCAGAGGAAAACCAGCCTTGTGCATTTTTCCTTGTCCAAATTAAGTCAGTGGAAAGGCAAATGAGTTCTGGAGGATGCCAGCAAAAGCCCAGGCCTTCGACACTGAGTTCTTCTGTCCTCCCACACATAAATGACAGCAGTAGAACTCAGGGCACCAGTAGCAATTTCTCTTTAATTTCTTTGTAATACGCCTAGGAGGGAAGCGAGATGCTAGCACCTTGCTTGGAGGAGAAGGTTAATGACTGTGTATTAAAGGCAGTTCTTTACTTTCCTTGTCACAGACAGCTGGCATTTCCTGCCCTTTCTACCTGCATGGAATAGGTATGGAATAGCAAGAAGGAAGCAATTTTCCATCTGAAAATCCTTGCTGTCAGCAAAGGGAGTGACTAGTGCAGTTTGACTGTTCTCGGGCAGAGTTTTCACTGCCCAACACAGGCAGCTTATAGCAATTACATTGCTTTGCATTGTTCTTTGCCCAGTTAGGTGTTGTTTGCTCAAAATGAGCACATCACTTAAAAAGAGGAGATTAAGTGACTCTACGGGGCTTTCACTCTGCAGTTGCCTCGCTTCAAATTTGGGGCAAATTAGGCTGAAAAATGCAGTGTATTCTCACACCCCTATATCCTAAAGAGCCCATAATTTCATTTGAAATCTTTCATAGTGAAGGTGTTGTCATGGAAGATTACATTAACTTTGCAAGACAGGAGGTCTCATACATTGTGTGATTTTCATGAAGGGTGCAACCTCTATGTGTGTGCGTCCCATTCAAGTGTAGGTTGACCTTCCACTTCTTTTTCTGTGATGCCTTTCTTTTACTGCTTTTGGTACTGATTTCTATTCATTGATCTCATCTGCAATGAGTTTAGAGGTTTTTCATTAAAGCTGTCTGTCTTCCACTTTTTCTTAAGCTGGATTTTGTCAAAATACCAGCATTTTTATATGCATTCTTATTTACATTTTCATACACATAGCATAGGGGTTTTTAAATTGTTCTTCATAAAGATTTAGTTTCCAGCTTCTGTGGCAGCATCTCTACTTAGCACAAGGATAAAAACCTATCCAAGAGGTGAGTAGAGCCAAGTGTGGTCCTCCATTGGAATGTGTGATCTGCTTAAAAACGTTGTGGTGTGAACTGGAGATTGCTACATCTCAGGACAACTGAAGGCAAAAGGCAGCCCCATCCTATAAGTGCAGAGAGGTGACAGATGCTTAACAGAGTTGCTCCATCCCCATGGCCGCAGGGAGGTGATGGCTTCTTGGCTGCCAGCTGCGGCTCTGCACTGGACATGGTTTGTATGGGTTTTGAGCACTTGGTGGTGGTTCCCAAAGCAGCAAGGTGAGGCTCTCAGATCACACCGCCCAATGTGCCAAACCCACCTCCTCTGTGTGAGAAGGGTTCTGATGGGTTGGTACAAAGCAGGCTGTGCTGACTACACCAAGTGCCTGCGCTGCTTAGAAACATCTGCTGAGGAATGCTCACTTCATCCGGCTTAAGCAGGTGCTGCTGCTTATCCTGAAGTTCCAACAGTGCAATTAGCCTGAACTGAATGGCATTTGAGCACATCAACGCAGGCTCTCTGCCTTTTGTCTCAATTCAAAGCAGATACATGCTGATGAAACCCTGCTTTCGCTACTGCGCTGGTTTTGGATGGGGCAGAGTTAATTTTCTTCTTAGTAGCTGACACAGGGCTTTCCTGGAGATGGCTGCGCATCTGCCTGCCCATGGGAAGGGGTGCATTAATGCCTTGTTTTGCTTTGCTTGTGTGCATGGCTTTTGGTTTACCTATAGGAATGTCTTTATCTCGACTCGTAAGTTTTCTCCCTTTTACCTTTCCAGTTCTCTCTCCATCCGGCCATGGGGGACAAAGCTGGTGGCTGTGTGGGGCTTAGCTGCTGGCTGGGGTTAAACCATGGCACCTATCTTCACCAGGGTCATCACAAGACTTCGGTTAATATTTTGGAGCCATCAGTTCCAATTGCATTGATCCAAGCATGCTGGCACTCCCATTTTCCTTAAACCCACAGGTATCCAACTGACTGATCTTACTGGGATAACAACTACAGAGTTGGACTCTGCCTGGCTGAAAACTTCCAGCAGGGAAAGAACAAGGTCAAAACCATGTGAGTATTAACCAGAAGAAGTGGTGTCACTTTAGTGTCAGATCTTCACAAGAGGTGCAGTGAAAGTACTTGGGAAGATTCCCTGTTTTGTCTTTTCCAGACCAAGCTGAGAGTTTCACAATGAATGGATCAGAATATTTGTCTGGGGAGCAAACAGTCACCTGCAGTCTCCTTTGTGACATTTTCTAATCTCCTCTCTGGTTCCCTGTTAGCTGTCATCCCAGTCTGCACTCCTGTCTGGCTAAACTTGGTTGAGACTGCAGCTATATTTATAACACTCCCTTGAGGTACCCAGTCAGAAGCTGCCTGTTTGCCTCGTGTTAATGGAAGTCAGGTCCAATTATATGCATGTGGGGGATAAGTTGTTTCCTCTTACTCATAATAAATCCTGACCTTTCCCAGGATCTGGCTTGTCTGTTTATTCAATAACACGCTACCCATCACACTAAGGAGAGAAATGGAAAAATCCCTGAACTTGCTCAATGGCAGCCATCTGCCTTCTGTTGAAGCAGCAAAGGATAACAGAGCACATGTCTGATGCCTGTCTGAGTGGGCAGGTTCGACCCTTTGGCAGAAGGAACACTTGAGCTGCAGTAGTTGATTGGAGCGTGCCCAAGCGAGCTCCCACACTCAGCATGCAGAGGCAGCCATGGGCATGGGGTATCCTGCTCGCACTGATATACCTCTCCAGTCTCTGAGAGAGCCCAGCCGTCTGGGGAGCACTTCTAGGTGCTGGTGCAGTATGGTTGTAGGTGGAGATGTCCCTTTGCCTTTGTGCCTTGGGGCTGCAGCATCGCCAGGGTTTCTGCATAATGGTTTTGCAGGAGAAGTGCTGTGGAAATTCAAAGCTTGTGCTCTTGGGTAGGAGGTGAGTGCATGAATCACACAGGGTCTATTGAAAGCCTTACCCTCTGGCCTTTGGCTCTGTTAGCTTTAAGCAGCATTTTTCTCCTGTTGTTTTAATCCCTCTGTGTGTGTGCATGAAGAAGAGGCAGCTGCCAGCTGCTGAATTACTGGAACAAAGGCAAGTTTTCTAAAGCATTTTATATAACACTTGTTCCCTTTCATTTGATGAATGATTCATTAATGTCTCTGTTTGAGATAATTATTACGAAGGTTATAACCTCTCTCATTATTTGAACAAACACAAAATTACAAAGAAAAACTCTGGAAGGACCTAATTCATGCCCAGCAAATGTGGTGCTGCTCTAAGCAAGTTGCCTACATCTGTGTTAAACACCAAAATCATATTTACCTCATGGGCTGCAGAGCAACAACATATCCCTCAAGGTTCTTTAAGAAGCCAATGTATTTCTGTTGATGGTTAGGAAAAATCTGCAGTCATTGCTTCCTTGCTGATGTTTGTCCAGCCCTGGATTTTCCTGGCTTTGCTTGGCGCAAATCTGAACGAGCCAATGCAGTTAAACCATAGAATTATAGAAGCACAGCATCGTCTGGGTTGGAAGAGACCTTAAAGATCATCTAGCTCCTACGCCCCTGCCCACAGCTGGCTTGGAGGGTGTGTGTGTGTGTGTGTGTGTGTGTGAAAAGGGACTGACTGCACACAAGAGAGGAGAGAAGGGGGAAAAATGGGTTGAGCAGGAAGACTAAAGGAGCTCCTGCAACCAAGTGCGCTGCAGTGCTCTCCCACCACCCTGCAGGGTGCATCCAAAGCTTGTGTGATGCTACTTATGGCCAACAGCAGCATCACCCTCCCTTAAAGCATGCTTTGCTCTGCTTATAATATCTGAGCTCAGCAAGAGAATAATCTCTGATATGGTAAATCTGAGCTGGGCCTCTTTATTTTTAGTCTTGATTTTGTCTGATGGCTTCTGTGCCTTCTCAGGGGTCTCAGAGAGAGCACAGCCACTTGCTTCCAACAGTGCTCCCTCCTGTGTCCTGGATATTTCCTGACAGCTCAGGTTTAATTTTACTGTGTGTACTAACAGCTGACCAGTTGGAAAAATGTGAGATGAAAGCATCACCATCCCAAACCTCAATTGAGATCAGTGCTTTCTAACCTGTGGAGCAGTTATGTTTGTTTGGGTTTCTTCCTCTTGCTTTCCAATGAAGTTCTTTGCTGCTCCCAGTTCCCAGTTCTGATTCACAGATTAGAAGGCCAGAAGCACCATTAGATTGTCTAAAACCCCTTCAGTTTCAACGAAATACCCTTGAAAATAATATTTTTGTGTACTGAAGCAACAGAATTTTCCCCAAACCAGATTTTTTTTTTATCAGCATTTCCAAACTTCCACTGGCTTGTGCAACCAAATTTTTCCAGAATTCCCCAGATAAGCCGTGTGTCCAACAGGTTGGTTTGCATCATTTCATAGAAAGCCCTGTTGTAAAGTGTCAGGAAGTGATAGTTTAATAAGTGTAAGTTTGTGGATTGCTTGTAAACTTGCCTTGTAACTGTACAGTAGTAACAGATCTGTTACTGAAACAACTCTTCAGAAGGTCTGTAGGTGATTTTAACAACTTGTGAATGGAAACTTGGTGTTAGATGTCATCTTGCTGCATTCTGTGTCTTGAAAAGTGTGGAGAATAAATAGTACTGTTTCATTTTAATGGGTGTGCTCTGCACTAGGGATGATCAGTGCTACTGTGGGCGAGTGGTAGCTGTGGATCACTACTGTGGGGTTTTTAATGCTGCATTTACCACTGAAATGTTCCATGGATGACATTCAGTACCTTTCATTGACTCAGCAAATGGAGCAACTGAGGGTTAAAAATCATGCACGTGCATTTTGTGTTTCCAAACTGAAATGCTTCAGCCTAAACTCAAAGCATTTCTGTAATGCTGCTCTCCTACATTAGAGCCATCACCACTCCAAACTCCTCTTCAGCACCATGATTGTTCTCTGTCTCCCAAAGCTGCTGTGCAACTGCTATGATCCCAAGTCCCCCTAGACCAGCAAGAGATACTGTAGTGAATCAGGGGAGCTGCAGCTTGATAGTAGCAGCACAGGAGAAAGTAAGGATGCAAGGCATCCAAAGCACAGCTTCTCCTAGGCATTGTGTGGCATTTCAAATGGTAGATCAAAAAAGGCAGAACCACACCTGCTCCCTTCCCCTTTTTTGACTGACCCAGAATCTTTGTTCTTTCCTCTTTAAAGGTAAAAAGGAGGCACCTTTGAAGAACACTCTGGGATAAATATCTAAAACAGATGGCATGAACTGCGATATGGGGACGACTCTGACCACGATGGAGGGTGACAAGATTGCTGCCTTAAAATAGGTGCCTAAATTTTAGATCTTAAAAGTTCAGAGAGATGACACCTTCTTGTGGAGTCACGTATCAGCTGCTCTTTTTTTTTAATGGCAGGGGAAGATCTAGCACTGGTCCAAGATCTAGGCTCTATCAATACTACAGTTTACAACACGGAAAGAGTATGCCGCTGAAAGCATGGTTATCCTGGATCTATCTGGGAAGTTCTGCTCAGTCATTGCACTGTGTCAAGTATTGCTCTTGCCTCAAAGCTGAACTTTGCTAAACCAAAGTAATATGTCCTTGGATACATCTCATCTGTAATGCCTTCCAGTGAATGTCAGTGAGAGGTCAATGCTTATTTATTACACTTTGGGAAATTGCTTGGGCTAATTTATGTGAGGAGCTTCACTAGATGGGTAAGCATGGCAATCCCATCAGGATTAACAGACAGCTTCATCTGCCATGACAAAACTTCTCTCTGACATCTGGGCCATTAAAGTGAATGACAAGTTTTACTGCAGTGTCCATCTCATGGAGGGACATTGACAATTTGCTGCTTAAAACCCAAGTCACAGCAGAGCACTTAGGTGACAACTGAGACCTTGGCATCAGCAGCCAATATTGATAATATACGGCACAAACACCACACAAAGCTGGAAAACATCACTCAGAATGCCTTGCTGGAGTAGGTCAACAAATAAAGCTTCCTTCTCTGTTATGGTCCAGGGAGAGAATCTTTCTGCTCAGTGATAAAGCAGAAGGTACCATCTTTGATTCCATTTTTATATATTGCTGACAAACATGATTTATGAAACAGAATACTTGTTTCATTACTGAAAGAATCTATCTGCTCAGTGCCCTCTCACAATGATTTCCTTCTAAGATTTTCTGCCCATGCATTTCCTAGCCCCATTTATACACTGTCTTGTCAGTTCCATAAATCATTACAGATAAGTAAATCCTTCTCTTAACCTTTTGGGGTGATAGCATTAGTAATATTTTCTGAACATATTGCCTACAGCCCTTCTAGAAGAGAAGACACATTGCTTTCTTGTGAGCACAGAAAATACAAAAGCATTCTTGTTCTTTTTGGTCAAATTGGTACAGTTTTAACCCTTCTCATTGTTTACACATAGTCTTATAAGCAAGAAGTGCTCCATCAAAGCTTTGAGACTGTTTTAGACGTTCATGTGTGCATCGATATACTTGAGTATTTTGGCAATGAAGGCAGATATTGGACATTGCACAAAGTTCCTCAGCAATTCCAGAAATTAAAGAAGTCTGTATTTGTACAGCCTTTGAACTCCTCTCTGCTAGTGAAGTAATTTGGTCTACAGTAGCATAGGATTCAAATTGCTTTAGCTTCATAGTAGTCCTTTGCCATATTGAAGAAGAGCTACAGGTCTGCACTGTGATTCAATTAATTTGACTTAGAATAAGAAAGTAAAGCCCAGAGCTCAATGGAGATTCTTATGGGGGAAAAAAATGAGTGGAGGCCAAAGTGGACTGTAGGAAAATTGCAGCAGAGATGAAACACTTTTATATTGAAGAAAAAAATCAAGAAAGAAATGTCATGTCTGAATAGCATCATAGAGTCATAGAATCAACCAGGGTGGAAGAGACTTTTAAGATCAAGTCCAACCTTTACCCCAGGACTGCCAAGACCATCACTAACTCATGTCAGTAAAGATAAAACAACATGGAAGGGTGATAACCCTTATCTCACTGGAAAGCAGGAACAACTTCCTCTCTCTGTCCAGAAATGAGATAGATAACTTGGTTTAATTTTATTCCCATGATCATTTAGCAAAGATGCAAGAGAAATATCTCTTGCCCACCTTTCACAGTGATGTCTCATCCCCACTTCAAAGCTTCATGTCCCCTTTGATGTCTGTGGGTAGCCAGGTAACTAAGCTGTCTGTGACATGGATTTATTCATGGAGATGAAAACAAGCTGGGAATACAGGTATTCCTTCAAGAATTAGCATATTAAAGGAAAAGCAACCAAGAGTGCATCCCTGACATGAAGGAAGACCATGGGCTTGTCGATCTTCTCTTTTGTTAGGGTTTTACAGACCTCAGATAGGTCATGGGTAGCCCCACAGAGATGTGTTGCAGCCTGGTTTCCATTACAGCTCTAAGTCTTTTCTTGTGGAAATCTTTGGGGGCAGGATAACTGCATAGCTAAGTATATTCTGCTGTGCTCAGAAGGGGCGAAGACTTGAATTCATTTCTCTGGCTTACTCCAGTAACAAGGGACCACTCACTGTGAGCAGAGGTCACCCACAGTGAGAGCAGTTGCTATAATTAACTGTCATCATTCTGAAATGGCAAGCACCAAAGAAAGCTCTCCAGGTTGGTTTTGAATTTTGGGCTGGGTTTTTGCTTTATCCTTTTTTGGCTTCACCCTTTCAGGGTCTTGCCTGAAATTTGTCAAAGAACTGCCTCTCTATGCCTCACAAGGTAATGCAGCAGGTTTCTAACTGTACTGGACCTTTGTAACAGTGGATCTTTCAACCCAGTGCATATTTTAAAGCTGTGACACATCATCTTGTCTTTTCTCTTTCAAGGTACCCCATCCATATTTAACATCCCCTGGAGCTTCATTCATATCCGATTTCCTCCACATGTCTTGGACTAAACAGTGGTCATTCAGCTGCCATTCACAGGAGTTTTATCCTATTATTTCCTGGATTTTCCAGTGTTCAGTGTGATAATTCTCACATTTAGGAGCAAAACTTACCAGTGGTCTCCATAAATGTTACAGAACAGCTCTTCCTTGTGAAGGTGCTGAGGCGCTGGCACAGGGTGCCCAGAGAAGCTGTGGCTGCCCCATCCCTGCAGTGTTCAAGGCCAGGTTGGACACAGGGGCTTGGAGCACCCTGCTCCAGTGGAAGGGGTCCCTGCCCGTGGCAGGGGTTGGAGCTGGAGGAGCTTTAAGGTCCCCTCCAATCCAAACCATTCTATGAATTTCCATTGAAAACAAGTATTTGCTAATCTTAAGGAAATTGCAGCAGACAGAAGTCAGAATGCAGTGCAAAAAATGCTCTTTGCAAGGAATTAGCAACTCTTTCTACCCTTAACCATAGCAAATTCTTGCTTGTGTTTTTCCGTTTAAAAAGGAAAGATAAAATGAATGACAACATGTCTGATTTTGTAAGCTGCAATGCATGAAGATACCTGTGTGGGAGTCCTTGTACTGCATTTGACTGAAAACAAAAGCAAAAATATGATAAGGCAGAAGTTAATCTGGAGGAGAATTAAATCAGTGCCGTCCTGTGGAGGTTACTCCTCACTAATTTCATTGCCAAAGGACAAATGAAGAAGACATCTGTTAAAGTTTAACTTGGTTTTTAGAGCATTAAACTTCATCACCATTTAACTTATGGTGAGGTTTTTAGCTGATGTCTTGTTTTGATGCTGGTATCCTATGTGTCTATCAAAAAGACGAATTTCTCTCTAGAAGTACCAAACTCCAAACCATCACATTGTCTTCATCACCAGCAGCACTCTGGTTAATTACTAACATTACAATATCTTCTGTAAAGCAGATCATATATGCACTGTAAAACTATTATGTCTGGCACTGCAACTCTAGGTGCCCTATGCTTATACTGGAACTTAGTAATAATGTTAAAGGATACTCAAGTCATTCGAAGCAGACATTTTGTACTAGCTGCAGAGGAATTTCTAATGAACTGTTTTCTGATGAGACTTGAAGGCTTCCAGCAAACAGAACCTGACATTCACGCTCTCTGACACAGTTTTAAAGCTCTCCCTCTACCGGGGATCCTTTTCTGTCATCTAGGCAATGGAGAGCACTGCTGAGGTAACGTTTGTATTCTTGACTCTTCTCCTAAGTGAGTCTGCTGGTTTCCATCTTATTCCAGCTCTTCACTTTTTCTGGTACATGAATGGAGCTGTTCAGGAAAGCCCTGGACAAGGATGTTTGGTCAAGCACATGCCCTGATAATTTTGGCACCATCAGCAGCAATGTGAACCATTTGCCACCAATCATCTTAACTCAGTGCTGGATTGACTTGAATTCCTACTCTGCACCCTCTGCTGAGGTTGTCAGTAGGACTCTTTAACACTGTTTGATTTTATTCTTATCCTCTTGGCAAAGTCTAAAGCTTTACAAGATTTCCTTTAGGTTTGTAATGGTAGAAAAACCCACTCTGATAACAGGGCTGCAGAACCAGAGTATGTGACAACGTGAAACAACACAGACAAGACACTGATTGTTGCTCTAACAATGTCTGAGCCTCTGTTCCATCCTTCCGGCCTGCCTGCATGGTCTTACATGGCGTGGTCTTACATGGCATTTCTGTCTTGCTCCTTCCTACCTGAGGCCATATTTTTCTGTTGCAGAGCATCTGATACCCTTGGGAAACCAGCTCAGGGGACTCATGCGGGCACTGAGCAAGGGACTTCTTAGAGCTGCCCAGAGGGACCATTAGCCCAATGTGTCTGCAGCACTCCATGGAGCCTAAAATCCAGCAAAGATGGTGGAGAAGGAATGACAAAAGATAAGTAAGTCTCAGTATTTCTTTAACTGGACCTAACTCAATGTCTTTGTACTTTCTGTTACCAAATCCTGAGTTCAAACAAAGGAAGAAACTAATGTGGGTGCAGAAAGAACTCCACATTTCCTTCTGATGCAGTGATTGAGTACTCAGGTCTGTTTAAGTCAAGGATTGTTCTACATAGCACTCACTTACTATATGCTCCAACAATAGAGCAAATATAGCTGCATTAGTCTGGTCCTTTACCTGTGTGAAATAGTCCTGTCAAGATTAGCCCAGGAGCACAGAAATTCAATTTAGAGCATGGTTTTAGTGAGCCTGGGATGGAGCTAGGAGGTTGCTGCTTCATTGCATTGTAAGGCTATTGTGTTGGGCTCTGGCTCCAAGCTATAGCATCTTCAGGCTGTAATCTCTCCTCCTGCCCCTGCTTGACTAAAGCTTGCCCCTAATTTAAGCAAGGCAAGGCACTGTCATTAATGCAGCAGTTTACTGATGCTGATGATGTGAGTCGTTTATTCAGCAGATGGTATTCAGAGTGGCACTGAGGTTTGCTCTGCTTTCAGCATCCCATCCATCAGCTGAGCACTGCATAAACAGTGCTGTGACACTTACTAAATTTGGAGTTGTTGGGGTTTTTTTGACAAGTTCACTGGGTTTGGTGGCTCTCAGACGACATGGGCTTTCCCTCCTGCCAAGGAAACAAACACTCCACTTTTGTTTACTTGCACGTCTTTGGGAAGGGGAAAGGGCAGGACAGGATCGCATTCTGAGGCAGAAATACACAGCCCATACGAGAAAGATAGAAACCTCCTCAGTGGACCTTATAGATGTTTGTCCTACAGCTGCAGAGTTGTGGGGTAGCACTTCCAGAAGGTCTGGATATGTCTGTCTCTTGTTGACTTGAATTCAGGATGATAGAGTATCTAAAAGCCTACAGAAGGGAAATACTTGTAACCAGGCTATAGAGCTGTAGCTTGCTAAGCAAAGGAGAAGGGGATCAGAGCATGACAGCCTTCCCTGTGATTTAGGAAGGAGTTGAGCCAGGTCCTCTGTGGGATGAGGACATCCAAGTTGCTCAGTGACTGCAGAAGCAAACAAATACATCATTGTTCCTCCTGCCTCCCTTTTATTACATATTCTGTGGGCTCCCCAAGCAGTTTACCATGTTCAGGTAAGCAGCCTGATGGGATGGCATGGCAGCCTGGCTGCAAGTGCCTCCCATTTGATGGTTTTTCCTCTTCAGGTTGGTTCCCTGTGGAAATGAGGATGTGATCACACTCTTTGAGTATGCATCCCCCACCTTTGCTAGCATCAGTCATACCTGACAAAGGTGTATCTGTCTCAAAGACTAAGATTTCATAAGAGGTTTATGAAAGCAAGTGTGCATGAAGAAGAGAGGTGAGTCCACAGAGAAGAGGGTAAGCACAAGCTTACCCTTTACACAGGCATCAGAAAGGGAAAGAGGCACTGGAAATCCTGTAAATGGGAATTACTTTTAGAAGGGAATCTTTGCCACTGAGACAAGAGAGGGAATTTCCTAATGATATTCTTATTTTCTTCCGCATTTGCACATAATATTGGTGATAGTACTTGTTTGTGTTTTGGTGTTGCAAAGTGGCAAAGGTGAAAGCACACCTTTTTCAGTGCTGTTCAAAACCAAACACTGAAAACGAAGCAAGCATTGGCTAAAGTAGCACAGCCCTTGTAAGGATTCCTGCAAAGGAACCCACAGGCTAAGATGTGTGTGTCAGTGGAATCAGCTTGAATTCAAAAGCTTGTTGATGGCACCTTCTTGCCTCTGTTATCTGACTGTTCACCATCAGCTAATTTTACCTTTCTTTTAAAACATAAGGTGATTTATTACATATTGGGTTAGTATCCCTGTGACCTTTCAGGTCATTGAAGACCACTACCAGCATCTTTGGATTATATAGATGAACTGGGGAGAGTTTGAGGCTCCTGATGGCTTGTACTGCAGCACAGTCATGTATTAAATGCAGGATTAATGTGGGTTCCCATAATCTGGATCAACACACAAGAATGTAAAGCTGGCTTTCTCTCTGAGTGCTTTGTGCATTATGAGCTGTCATTAGTTCCTCCATCTGCCTGAACTACCCTCATGGGACATGCAGCTCCCTGGCCCTCTTCCCTGCTGTTCCCTTGCTCTCTGGCCAAGCACTGCTTCTCAGGCTGTGCCCTGCAGGATGATATCTACCATGAATTACAAACACTCAGGCCCAGAACCAGGGTGTGAAGGTGAGAAGATAAGAGCAGGGTGGGAGGTTGTGTTTCACACCTGCAGCAGATGTGCTGTGCCTCCCAGGCCACATTTTTACCCTTGTCTCTCTGCATCAGCAGCATCTCTGGGAAGGCTGATATGGCTCCAGGGATCTCTGATCCAGCTGTGGCCTGAGACCCAGGGGGAAACTGAGAGCAATGGGGAGATGAGCTCCAGCAGTGCTCCTTAGCAGTTGAAAAGCAGCAGGTTTTCCTTTTCACGCAGCTGCAGACACAGTATATGCCTTTCCTTTTGGTAACAGCAAGATGAACAGAGAAACAAACAAACACTGGAGATTTCACTGTTTCCCAGTTCAACAAAATCCCATTTTCCAGTGGAAGAATATGTAATTCCTGGAACTTTTCCAGTTTCCTTCCTGTGATGCGGTGTGCGCCAGTGGTGCATCCTGAAAATGTGCTTTCATCAACTCTTTCATACAGGTGAGTATATCTCTGTAAATTACCCAGGACTTCTGCAATTTGTCTTTCGGAAATGATCTGTATGGTTTTTTACACGTGGCCCTCAGCTGCAAAACCCTCTTAAATCTTTGTCAAATAGGTAATAATGAAGGGAATACATTTCTATGCAGCGTGGACCTTCTGACTGCAGCACACTGTAATCTCTTACCCTTCAATGTTCTTGCAGTAGATTGAGCTGCCAATCATCAAATGACCTGAAGAGAAAAGAGGAGACAAAGAAGCTGAAGAAAATTCTGGTACTTGAGTGAAAATACCTACATTTAGCCAACAATGTTGTCTCATATCCTAGTGAAGATTAATGCAGAATGTGCTTAATGGCAAACTAAATTAGCAATATATACTTAATTTGGATCTGGTAAAAATGATGTTTATTCAGAAGACACGACCCTGCATTGAAAAATTCACATGCAGCAGAATCTCCCTTCCAAGCTGTCTGCAGAGGTGCACCCACACACCTATACCCTTATCCAATCCATCATATAGCCTCAGTGTCTTCTTAGCCATTATGGCTGGATAGCAGGCAGTACATGCGTGCTGTGCACATCTGCACAGGGGTTTGTGCACCAAATGTGTGCACCAGTGCTGCCTTCACCTGTAGATGTTGCAGATGAAAGAGGCACTGAAGGGGATGGCAGCAATGAGAATATTCCTCGGTGCTGACTAGCAGCTGGCTACCAAGGACTGCAGCTGAGGGCTGCATTAGTGGGTGTTGGGGCCTTAGAAAGAACATGAAGCCAGAAGCTTGCAATGAAATGATAAGATCTGACATGAATGTGCCTCTTTCTGACAGAGGGCAGAATTTTAGAGGTATTGTAATTTCAGAGGTTTTGCATTTTAGAGGTATTGTAATATCTGCACTTCCAAGCACCAACCCAAGACAGTCTTTGTGCTGCCCAAGAAGGGCTTTTGCAGCACTGATTTTGACCAGTGAGTGAGGCAAGTGTGAAGCATCACTTACAGGCTGTTGGTCTTGGCTCAAGCAGCAGTCAGGGTGTCCTACTGTAAAGCATGAAGTATGTCCACACCTTTCACATCCTATTGGGAACAACATTGAAGCAGCTGTGTTTCTGTGAAGGTGAGCTTATCACAGAGCACTCCAGACCCCATTCGGTGATGGATGAGCCTTCCCTGAGCACCCACAGGAGTCAAAGAACCTCTACGTCTCATGTGCAAGTCCTGCGTTGAAGGAAATTACCCTCTGTCATCTAAACCGGCCTGATGCCTTCTTGACAGGCTCTAGAGGCAACTTTCAAGTCATATTGCAGATCTGGTCAGTAGAAAGGAAGATGGGTAGCTTCCGTCTACCACTCAGGTACATCAGTGAGACCTCATTTATCTCTACTCTGAGTGCCATACAAAATGTATGTTACTTACCTGCAATACCTAACGTATCGTTTGTACATACGTCAGTAACCCTTTCGGTTCCCACAGCTGAAGTGCACCTTGGTTTTCTGAAAACATGTGCCGTTTCCAGTGCTGTGTTTTTGTGTTGCAGGACACCTCTGGAGGCTTAGGGCTGTGGAAAATCTGATTTCTGTGTTAAAATAAGAAGTCACTGAAGCAAGTGATGTGGAAGTGCACACATTATTACACAGGCATGGAAACAGGGAAGGAAAATATTAGCTCACATTTTGAGCCCTGCAGAGCAGTTTGCCTGTGATTTCCTTCTCTTTTCTTGTGTACCTGACTCATCTGTAAGCACAAAGTTAATTGCTGTCTTTATATGGACAAGCCTTAGATCAATCTCTCTGTTCCAGACCCATCTGCTTGTGTCCAAATGAAATCTCAGCGTGTCTGCCTGGCATTTCCTCTTGATGTGTCATCCCCAGCTCCAGTTCAAGAAACCTAAAACTCAGCTGTTCATCTTTCAACACAGCCCTCAGCTGTTAATCAACAACCTCTCCCTCTTCTGGGGCAGCACTGCTGTTCTTCAGGTTGCCCATTTCTTATGTTTTTCCAAGCAGGTTTCTCCTTGCCCTTTGCTTCTTCACATTCAGGCAATCCTCCTTAAGCATCCGGAAAAAGTGAATTCCTAATGTTTTGTTGACTTCCGCAAAAAAAGCCCTTTCGATGGGAGGCCAAAAAATCCTTCAATAAAAAATAGCAAACTCTTAATGAATACCTAAAATATTCATTACTTGTGCTTACTTTTCTAAGCAGAGGCTCAGGTTATTAAGACTTATTCTGAAATCTGCTTGTATTGCTATTTGAGCAAGAAGCTGGCACCTTTAAGAGCAGTGTGATTTGGCATGGAGAACGGTCCTATGATTTTCACTCTGAGTTCACCGACTGTTGTTAGAATAACAATAACTTTAATTCTTCCCCCATAGGACTCCTATGGCAAGGGTCCAATGGCAACAACAGCAAAATCAGAGCGGACAAAACTCTGGTCCCCCATCGGAAACCAGTCCTTCAGATCCCTGCCTATGGCTGCAATTTGGCACCCTTCTCTGGCTGGGCAAGGGAGCAGTTAGATGTGTGTTGTGAGCCTCTGAATTAGTATGTTCTTTCCCTTGTATGGGGCTTTGTGGCTGAAGCTACAATTTGCAAAGATCAGTGTTTTCTAATTCATTAATTTGCTTGTGGCTGTTACCATGGAGCTGTTATTGGGCAGGCAGGGAGCACCCCTAACGAGTGCACTGAAGTCAAGCTGGAATGAATTTCTCCTTTCTCTCTGTTTCTGTTCCTTGCCCCTACAGTGGGGACGTGTGGAAGGACACAGCCAGGAGGAATTCTTCCAGTGCGATGGGAAGTTGTTGAAGCTGGAAAAGGGGCATCTGCTCTCATCAAGACATCCTGTCCCTCACCCCACGTCCTGGGGCAAGGAGGACAATGTGCACTGAAACCAATCCTGATGAACTGTGGTGATGGAGAAGGACAGCAGAGGTAGCAAGAAACAGATCCATGAGGCTAGGCAGGAAAGTGTGAGGCTGACCTGGAAAGGGAGAGGTGCCCCAGTAAGTACTGACCCATGCGGGAGGTAGATGAAAGCCCTTGCCACCAGAGTGTGTCCATGCAGCTTTCGGGTGATTCCCTATGGCTCTACGGAAAGGTGATCAGACAACTTGCCTAAAGAACCCGTTTCCTTGCCACTCCCAGTGTCGGGACGTTTTCAAATGTTATTTTTCTAAAGCGTAGACTAAAATCCTGATATTGCCAGTTACAGAACTAAGATGTGATGCTGTGATACCAGCGGAGCTAAGCCACCCACTGGCAAGCGTGCTGCAACAGCTCTAAATGCTGCACCAGATGTTTGTGAATGATGTGTACTATGCCTGGGAGCTGTGACTTTCAGGAGAGACAGCTGTTATTGTTTATTGGGTTGGGTTTCAGTCTAATTAGAGCTATCACAGAATAAGTGTGTGTTGATCATGTCTCCAGAGCAGGTCTGTTTGTACCACGATGAGCTGTATGTGTGGTTTCAGTGCCTGGTTACAGCGGGCCTGTGGTTGCCCTGAACCCCAACTGGCAGACAGGGATCCAAAGTTGATTTCATGTCAGGGCCATGTCTGTAAACTGTGCTGGAAACACTGGGGTCTGATCCCCAGGAGCACGATGGCAACTAGGGGGGAAAGCCCTTAGCTGTTGTTATCTCTATTCTGCAGCCCCCTTCATGGCCAAAACTCCTGGGAGGTGGAGATGGGCCAGTGAATGACGATGCTGAAAAACATGTTCGCTTTAACGTCCTATCGAAATGAGGGCTGTGAAATGATGTGAGCCTCAGTTAACTCTCTGGGTTCTCCAGTGTCGCTCTGCAAGTAATGTGGTCTGTCACCTAGCCGAGATAATTAGCTCTATGTGCAGGGAGTGAATACAAACCTTGGAAATCCAAGCTCTAAGCAGGGTGCAAGATCACTGGGGAAAGGAGCAGTGGGGATATATTGTTTCACTGGGCTGCATTACTTCAAATAGCATTGAATATATTGGCTGATGGTGAGAAACACTAAACTTCACCCGTCTGAAGTGGCCCCATGGTCTCCAGTGTTCAGATGGGGCAGAGCAAGTGTCTTGCTCTGGCTCCTCTCATGTCTTCATGGCCACTCAAATTCTTGGTTTCCCTTTCAGATTAAATTCTGATATCCCTTTTAAAGTGAGTCTTCTCCAACACTGTGGCTGTTAAAGGACTGCATTGCTGTGTGCAGGAAAACAGGGAAGATCTGCTGCTGCTTCTTGCCCACCATTGCTGAATGTCAGTTCTCCCAATCCAGCAAGCCAAGTTTCTGCACTGTGGAAGAAGACAGTTCACAGCCCCAGGCAGAGCAAGTTCCCTTTTCCTATTGGTTTTGATTGGTTTCCTCTACAGGTTTACTCAAGGTCCAGCAGGTGCAAGACCTGTTGAACAGGGTGTACAGTGCAGTGCGGTGGTTTAAATCCAACAGCCACAATGCTTGAGAAGATTCCATGTGAAAGCTTTACCAGGGTTTTGTCTGAGCTCAAGAATGTGAAATTGAATGGGATGGCTCGTAATGGAGGTCAGGTTTATTACAAAATAATTAGCATTATTGGAAGCCCCATGTAAAAGAAATGAATTCACCCTTTACCAAAGATTGCTTATTAATAATTTTTAACCATTTCAATTAATGGTTTTGAATTATCAATGATCAAAAATGTGCATGTGTCATAAAGCAAAATGTGTGAATCTGATCATTGCATAAGTACAATAAATAACTTTCAGTTATTGGAAGCTGTCAAATTTCCTTAAGATTCAGATATTCACAGTTTATTTCAGGGAAATCAAGTTTGCAGTTTGACCTGAAATTTGGTTGTGACTGAGTGACTTAAAGTGATCAAGTTTTAAATCACCAAATATTCATGCAAGAGAGGCAGCCGATCAGCCCTAAATTGGTCCTTCCCTGAGATCTGGCGTGTCAAGATTAATCTTTGAGCAAATATTTATTTGCCCCTCATTGTTTTAAACCACATGTGCTTCCCCTGAAGGAGAAGAGTCCAGTAATGGTGTGTTTGGCTCCCTGCAAGGGCCTGGGAAACTGGAGACTTGGAAACTTGAAGGAGAGGTGCCAGACTTTTTTCATTGTCTTGGTCATTTGAGACATCTCTTCATCTCCCTTACTTCTGTAATTTCCTCTGGTCTCCCTCAATTTCTCTTACATAAAAGCAAAGGAAAATGATGACAAAGGGCCTCAGCTCAGATTCTCTGTGAGGCGGGTTAGATTAATGGGAGAAATGAAAGAGCTCTGTGCCTCGTTCATCCTCTTCATAAACAGCTGAAAATAAAATCACACCTATCCTTGGTTTTCAACAGCCACACCTGAAACGACAGCTTTCCATCATGCTACTTTGTTTACTGATGCACACACAGCAGTTCGTGGAGGTGGTGTTGCAAACAGCCTTTTCCTCAAAACAGATGCATATTGCACGTCTGCTGCTTCTTCACAGCTGAGAGATGGAAAATCAGTATTTGAATTGAAGAATGTCTTGTATTTCACATAACACTACCCTGCAGAGAGATTCTTCTGCATTGCAACAGGTCTGATTATTACTACTAGAGGCTGCCAATATGTTTAAGTGTTAGTGGATGGGTGACGGTGTGACAGAATGGAAGAGGAAGACTCTGTCCAGCTGCCATTTTAGGCCTGTGTTCACGGTGACAGGGATGTAACTGGGATGTTTGGAAGAATGAAGTCAGAAGATGTTAGCAACTGGGGATGGCAAACGGTGCTGCAGAGAGATCTTGTGAACAAATTCAAGAAGACATTGAGATTTGGTGAGAGATGCAAATATGTAATAAAGATCCATGGTTTATTACAAATATGTAATAAAAATCCATCCACAGCAGCATGAACTGTGCACATAAAGAAAATCATATATTATAATGAAGGTCCTAAATTCAGTGTTTGCCTGCTACATGCCAGCTGTGTATTTGTCATTTGCATGCAAACGCGTGACAGAACACTCGGGTTAAAGTCCACGTGGTCACGGTGTGACTGATGTTAGTCTGGAGGTCTCAAAGTCTGATGAGTAAGACGGCTAAGTGTAATTTCTGCTAAAGGTTTTTCTTGTTGCCCCATGAGGTAGCCTCTAATAGCCGCTGGGCTAATTCGTTCTATCTCCTAAAACAGACAGTGAAGTTTATTTATGGGTAGAAAAGCATTCATAGCCTGGCCTGCCTTCCCTGTGGTCAGCACAGCTTCATGGTCTGTAACGTTCATCCTTCCTTCCTTGCAGGAGTGAAGAGCAGTGGCTCGTTGTGCTCCTGCTGGAGTTTACAGTGGTTATGTCTGCAGAGCAGCAAGGAAATAGTTTTGCTCTATTTGCACAATAAAGACAAATCCCTCCTACTAAGCAAGGGCAAGTTAATAAAAGGTACTGTGAACTGGGTTAACATGATAAGGGAGATACAAGCTATGATAAGGATGGAAACTCATGGTCATGCTGTTTTCAGTTGTGTTCCAAAGATTTCTGTCGCTGTGAATCTGAAAAGAAACATCTCTCATTTCAAAGGCTTTGGAGAAGGGTTTGGTCATGAAGTCAGAAATGCATGAGTGTTCAGGGAACAACAGCTCGAAGGACAGGGAATAAACCACATTTTTAACTATGTGGGACCTGCTTCCCCACTCCATATGTTTAGTAGATCAATATTAGCTCCTCTACAGTCAATAGAGCTCACTGATGTAAAACTGCTGTGTGCATGTTCTTAATGATTCATAGTTTTGAAGCCTGGCCAGTTCTATAATTCAACCCTCGCAAAGGCAAACAGCCTCCTGCCAATCTGCCCTTTCTTCTCTCATCCTGTTGTTTGTTAGGCGTCTGTAGCCCATTAGCTGGCTTACTATGGTATTAATATGTGGCATCATTATTCATAGCCAGATCTGCTGATAAGAAATCAAATGCTCTGGTAAACAACTGACTGGGTTTTTTCTCCATGACATCAACAACAGAGTCAAATGGGGTGCTGGAAAAAGGATAATTCCCAGGATCATGTTAAAAGATTACTTAGTTACGTAGAGGAGGGGAAAAGCCGCTTTCAGAGCACTGATCAGGGATGTTCTGTGTCATACCCAGCAGATACACACCAGCATGTCTTCTGCTCACATATGAACTGTCCACCTGTAAGAAATGGATGGGACTTTATGGTGTAGTTCTTCAAAATGACTTCTTTTCCAACCTTCCCCCCTGATGGCAAATTTACTTCTGGAAGAACCAGGGTGAGACTTCTTTGTGCGAAGTCTCTCTTTTCCTCCATAAAACCAGTCCCTCAGGGTACAGGAGAGCACAAGTGGCTACTGGTTAAGTTTTGGTACTTCCCCTCCATGCTGCATTTGCAAGTGCTTGCTGCCCCTTGCCATCTAGAAGAGTGGCTTTTGGGGAAGCCCTTTGCATGTTACAGGGCTGGTTGAGCAGGCATGTATCTGCACACAGGGATGCTTTGCATGTACCAGTCGTGTTGGCATGGGTGCAATCCCCAGAGTTAGCATATATGTGTTTTACATTATATATGTGGTTTACATTCTTGTGATTCCCCTGGTTTCATTAGGATTGCATTGCGTTGACATCTGTTTGACACCAACACCTTCCTCTTCCCTTCCCAGTGGCTGGCTGAGTAATAACTAGTTTTGAGGCTGAGATTAACTGTGATCAGGCAGCTAAAAACTCTGACTAATGCTGCAAACACTTGGGCAACACTTGTGAAAAAGTAAGTCCCATTTTTAAAGCTTAAAATCATTTCCACTCCTTGCTCCTGGATAGTACAATTGCATCTTTTTGTTTCTTTGAAGTATGCGCAGTAACTTGGTGCAAGGATACTTACAATGAAAGGCCTCTCAAAGATTTCCAGTAATTCATTCCCATTTTATGTTTCAGGTTAATAACAATGATTTTCAATAATAGTTCAGAGAGGGTAAGGTCAGACACGACCCTTACACCATCATGTCCCACATTTCCTGGGTTATTCCTGGTCTTGCAGGGTTATTGCTGTCTTGAGGCTAGCAACTTCAGTGCAGATTATTTCCTAAGTAAGTAATTTCCTTCCCAGGCTGAAACTCTGCCATTCCTCTGGTGTCTTTTCCAACCGGTCACTTACCCCTGCTCCTCAAAACATGGGCTTTATTTCTGGTCTGAGTTTGTCTCATTCATCTTTGAGTCCTTGGTGCTTTTTTAAGTCTTTCTTAGATGAAAGAGCTTGTCGCTGCCCTTGGCCTTGCTCTCTGAAAGTAATAACACCAGGTGAACAAATTGCTCAGAAACCATCTTCTTGATGAGCTTCTGATTAACTACCTGCCTGGAAGGTATTTTTTATGTGTCTGGCATCATTTTTGATGCCTTTTCCAGCACCTTGTTTTTCAGCATCTAGACTACCAACTAGTTCTGTAGCCGGCGTTCATCTTCTCCATGTTGCCTGCACAGTTAATACAACCTCCCTTACAGTAGGCCACATATTTCTTTTCTTTTTAAAGTATCTGAAGATCTTTTTCTTTTTAAATCCCTACAGCTGAAGCTTCTTTTGCACTGGTGGAAAACCTGCAGAGCTTATATCCTTTTCAGTGAGTTTCAGGATGTGTCTGTCCTGATCTGAAGGTCTGTGGTTTCTTTGCCTTAGAGGAAAAACTGTCCGTCTGCATCGTTTGGAAGAGATCTTGTGTCTGCAGGTGCCGGCACACAGTGTGTTTGAATGGGTCAGGTCTTTGTGAGCACCTTTTGCCATGACTTTCCTGAAAGATTGGAGCTGTGTTTGTCTAGTGCTGAACTGGAACCTCAGAACTGACATTGGCAGCTCTTCGTACAACTTCTGCTGTACTGAATGTACACTGAAAACTCTTCTCTCACAGTCCTGGCAGCTCTAGATCTACCTTCAGCATGAGCTCCAAGCTTTACAGTGCAGAACACAAAAAAAAGTTAACTTAAAGACATGAAGGAAAAATACAGAATCCATTTTTATGCATCTTTTTTTTTTATTATATGGGTTTCATTGTTTTCTACTTCTCTTTCTCATCTTCAACATCAACAGTTGCATCCTTTATCAGAGAGCCAGGCAGAGTGCTTAGCGCTGCTGTTTCCACATTGTTGCACTAGAAGAGTGCAACTCCATAGGCAGAGACAGGGATTTGATTGTGTCTTTGGGCTAGCATCCAGCATGTATCACCCCCTCAGAAGTGACTTGGAAACTCATTCTTCTCTACTGACAGTCTGTACAGCATTATCCTCACCCTGGCTGTAGCATCTCCTTAGGTGGGCATAGATGAGCTTCACTGGATCCAGTATGTTTTTCTTTAAGGAATATATATGTTGACATTCAACTTAAAATTTCTAATTATTAACAATTATATTTCACTCATGTATCACTTGCTGCCTTGAAATTTAGGTTTCCTCCCAAATACATCAATCTGTGCCCCTTTCTTTTCTCCTTCTTCACTGGGAGTAAAGGCCATCATTTAAAAGCAAGGATGAAGCATAGACATTTCATTTACTCCTCCAGGATTCCACTGTTTTCTTCAGGAAAATAGAGGCCATTGCCAGTGTTATCTCACTCCCAGATGTTTCAGGGGTGATCAACTCTGAAGTGCTATATGCACTATCAATCACAAAGAATGACATCATCTCTTCTGTTGGGTTTTCTGTGGTCTGTCAAGTGGGAGGATGAGCCAATTCAAGATGACTTTCCTGGGCACGTATGTCCCAGCATTTCTGAGAAGTGTTTCAGCTGCTTGCCTCTGAATCTGGAAAGGCAGAACAAAAGGGCAAGTGGCATGCACAGTGCAAGGCTACTAAGGCTAAGAATAACAATCATGGGCTGCATGGATTTAGTTTGTAATGTTGTGACAATTTGGGTGTGGAAGCTTATCAGCTCTTATAATAACATCACATTATTTTTTTTGCTGGAAGGGCGCTTATGTTCTGGAAAAGCCATTATTAAGTTATTGTCTTCTTTTAATTTAATTTAAAACCATCCTGTCTTTTAGAACATTAGCCTCTGCATATTACCACTTAGATGCTCATCGGGGGCAGGAATCTGGGGGACCCCCATGTCCCTCAGTGGAGGAACCTTTGTCCCTCAGCACCCGGAGTCT
>JAOEHY010020979.1:0-11959 GCA_025447955.1 Psilopsiagon aurifrons
CCATCGCTGGCGGTGTTCAAGGCCAGGTTGGACATAGCCTTGGGTGGCATGGTTTAGTGTGAGGTGTCCCTGCCCATATCAGGGGGGTTGGAACTGGATGATATTATGGTCCTTTCCAACCCTGACTATTCTGTGATTCTACGATTCTATGACTTGCTGCTTGACAGCAACCCTGCAGGACATCAGGCAGAGCCCACATTCATTCTCATCCCCATCCTGCTCTGAGAAGCAACTTTTTCATTCCTCAGTTTCCCCCTCTGTATCTCAAAGGAAGCCCAAGTTGAAAATGTACCTTCCCCTTCCTTATGAAGTTCTTTGATACAGAGATCTAAAATACACATAAGAGCAAACACCGACCTTCACTTTCCTTTACTGTGTCCAGGCCTATTTAATGCCTATTTATGGCAACCTGGTCATTAGCACTACAAGAGCAAATTCAGCAAAAAGAAAGCTTTAAACCACTGAAGTGGGGTGCTGGGCTGTCAGGGCAGCTATTGTACAATACTTTCCTCCTTGCCCTATCAAAAGACAAAAGTTGCATTTGATGATTAAAGACACAGAGACCAGAAAAGAAACAGAAAAGGAATTCCTCCTGCAAGAAAGGAATTCCATATTTCCTAAACCCCACATTTCTCCTTTCCTCCATGCTGCTAGGTCCCCTTGGGCCTCACTGCAAGGGCAACAGAGCAGGGCTCTTCCCCCAGCTTCCAGTTCACCTCTTGCAGCCCCTCATGTCAGTCTTGGGACAAGCTATTCCAGTAGTGTTAAGAAAGCCTGTGATTTGTGCATTTTTTTGCTGTTCTGTTTTCAGATAAACAACAGAGCGGGCAGCTGACATGGGATGTGGACAGTCTCTGTGTCAGGCAGGGAGCTGCTGCTACTTGCTGGCATCCTGTCATGTAGAAGTGAAAAGGTTTTTCCCTCTGCATTTCTTCCCATGGAAGGTTTCAAGGATGAAAATGCATTGAAAGGAGGTGATGCACCTCCTGCTGAGCCTGGTGTAATTGTTCATTTATGTTTTCAGGCTCTCCCATAGCTCACATAGCATCCATGGGCCTTACTGTTGCACATTTCCTTTTATTTTCTCTCCATCCTTCTTCCTGGAGCAGGGCTGCTTAGTTCTAGCGCTAGAGCCAGGGGAAGACCAGACACTTTTTCCTCACTGAAACTCAGACACAATGAGATGATCTGAGTTAACCAGATCTTTCATAACTCTCCCTCTGAACTGAAATCAGGCTGGAATGTGATATTCGTGTTCAGATGTGCATCTGAACAACAGTGAGATTGCTTCAAAGAGAAAAAATACCCTAAGAATCCTATTATGAAAACATAATGTCCTGGTGGGTTTAATGGTAGCAGTTTGAAAACGTCCCTTGAAAACACGTGCACGGGCTCCCACTGTACATACACCATATATTCATTTTATCACTACATCATTTCTTGTCTTTCATTCAATTCCATTTCAAAATGTCCATCTGCATACGCTGCTGGCAATAGAGCAAAGCAACTCCAGTCCTGGTCTTAGTCATCAATCCTAGGGATGTACTCACAATTCTGTGTGAACAATGCTGTGGCACACATGCAGTCAGTAGTATTTTCCAGCTTGGATATTATGGAAATGGAAATCCATACCCTCCTCAAAGAGGCACTAGGTTGGGCAAGTGGATGCAGTAAGGAAAATGAAAATGCAAAATAAGACTAGATCTTACAAAAGAAGCACTTTGTGTATCAGGCCCTGCAGATATTTGGAGGGTGCTGTGCTGTCCCAACAGACATCTTATGGCACCCACATTTCCTGGGAGAAGAAGCATAGAGTTGGACTCAATCATCTTAAAGGCCTTTTTCAACCTAAGTGATTCTGTGATTTTATGGTTGGCACAAATAAGCTGTAAGGAGGGGATTCATTCCTTCCAGGAGGAGCACCACAAAATGACAGGGGGACACCTTTCTGCTGAGGAGGTGAAACTATCCTGTGGATCATGCAAGCACAGGGCATATCAGCCCTGAGAAAACTGATTGTTTTCTGGCTGTTGGTTTTGCTAGAGATTAGATAAAGCTAAAATAATGCAGTTCAGTCATACTATCTCGGTTAAATTCTCAACACAAAGATAAAAGTTACAACAGAAAGTTACTCCAGCAGAAGTCAAGGGAAGGGAGAGCATTTTAACCTCTAACTCAAAGGGTCGTTTTTTACAAAACAAACCTGATTTGCAAGTTGACATCTGGTCCATGCTCACAACATCCTTTGCTTGGCAGACCAAGAGTATCACCCTGGGAAAAGCCCCAGAAACAATTTCTCAAGCATGTCCTTTTATGACCCCAGATATCTATTTTCTATATTCATTTGCAAATATTTTGCAATGTGTTGGGGCTGGCCTTTTATCCTTGGGGGAAAATATCAATCCACTTACATATATGTTCACAGATTCACGATGATTTTGCAAATGACTTACCAGAAAACTTCAGGGTCACAGTGACCTATAAAGAGGTATTAATGGTAGCCTCATTCACCAAAATCTTATTGAACCCTGTTTACTTTCCAGGCAGATTCTGAGCAAATAAATTAATGCATCATGAGCACTCTTTGACTTTCACCCAATTCACAAACACGATGCCAACTTTTGTGTCAGAGCAAATAATTCCTGTTTCTATCACACTGATCAACCAATTTCCCAATGAACCCAGAGTCTAATTCTTCCTGAAGCCTTCTTAGAAGTCAAAGTCGGGCCCAGTTATACCACTATAGCTACCCAAAACTTTTGCATAGTCAAGCAGCAGCCAAATGGAAAAGAAATGGACTCAAACTAGGATGGTGATTGAGGGAGAGAATAATACTAAGCAGCAGGGATGACTGCCTCAAGCTCCCCAAAACACCTCTGGAAATAGAATTAAATAATAAAAAAGTACCTTGAAGTTTGAAGCACCTCAAGACTGTGAACCAAAATGGGCAACATGAGGGAGAGGAAGGGAGCTAGGTGAAGGCAGAAGCGGTTTGTTGAGCCCTTCTCCAGAGAAAACAAAGCCCATAACCCAGGGTTGAGGACAGCAAGGCAAAATGCAGCAGAAAGAAGATGAGGAAAAGGAGAGGCTGGGGCCAGCTGATGTCCAGAGCTATGGCCACAGTGTCAGTGGGAGTGAGGCCAAAATGACATTAAATCTGCAGAAGTATTGTCAAAATAGCATTCCCCTGGCTGAAATGCCACGAGTCTGAGGGTCAGCTGTAGGCCAGGTACTGCAACCAAGTCAGGCAGCTCCCAGGGACACATGTTCCATGTTCCATCACATCCAACAGATCTAACTTTGGTTACGCCTTCTGTTAGCACACCCAGCACTTTTGTCAACCCACCCGACGGGTCCACAGTGACTTTCTGAGGGACAACAGTGTCACTGGAAGAGCATGGCTTGTGCAGCACAAGCCAGGGGACATGAGTTAGTATACCTGGCAAACTCCCCCTGCTCTAACTGCTGCATTTGTAGCCAAGGAGCCAAGAAGACCCCTCCCAGCACAGCAAAGACAGGGCTCTCAAGGAAAAGGAGCAGCTGAGAAGATGAAAGCATTCAAAACGACCTGAAGAGGCTGTCTATGCTGCCTGTGGAGTTGGCTAGGAGAGCAGAAAGGGTAAATGGGAAGAAATAATGATCAGTTAAAGTATTTGTAATACATGTGGAATGGAACAAAATAGAAAAGGGGACAAATTATAGCATGCTAAGATTGAAAATAGTAATTTCCACTTTCCCCTTATAACATACGCCCTCACACACACAACTTTCTGCCTGTTTTCCTACAGAGACAAAGCACTCCGATCCCCTTCCCTCCATCTTCAATAACGTTTGAACTTATTGGACAATTTTTATTAAATTTACTGAGAGGCAATGATATCAAAGATATTTCATTCCCATAAGAGTTCATTCCCAGCCAGAGAAAAGAATTTATCTTATTTGAGAGACGAGTATAAACTCACTGTCTACCAAGCAACACAGAACTCAGGTGTGTACATGCCTCTGCAGGGATGAGGAAAAAAGAGGATGAGAGTGGTGTCCAAACACCACTAACAGCTCTGGCCAAGCTCATATGGTCTTAGACATTGAGGCCAGTCAAATACTATACATGCTGTCTTGCTGGTAATGTGTTTGGGAGACATGCTACTTGCAATGGCAAAAGACAAGCTCTCCTTTTGCTTGCATGTGCATCACAGGTTTCAAATATACCCTCAGGTAGGGTCAGTGCTTGTGCTGAGGTTGGGGGAGCACTGCCCTGACCCCTAGCACCCACCCACAGGCACCTGTGTGCCCTTTCTCCCTGGGGGCAGAGCACTTTCCTGCTTCTGAAGCACAAGTATGCAGCTCCCACCTACAGGCCCTTTGACATGGGTGCTCTCCTGCTTTTTGGCTGTGTATAGGCAATGCTGAAAAACAGCCTGCATAAAACACCGGAATAGGAACGGAAAGTGTAACTGAATGATCATATGCCTGGTAGGAGGCCAAATGCTGACAGCGAAAAGGGCTATACGGGCTTGTTAACCTACTAAAATATCATAACTCTTTCCCCACCAGCACATTCATACATGACTTCTGCCACAATAGGTCAGCACAGATTTATTTACCAGGTCTGTGGCACAAAGGCTAGGCAATGCTAGTTGGATTCTGCTGGGAGGTTGGAGAAAAACAGTAAACAGCAGCAAACTGTTGTGCTGGTGGTGAGCATAAGTGCTTTTGTACTTCTCCTCTTGCTGATTTATAGCCTCCAATGGTGGCTATAAATCTTTTGCTGCCACTTGCAGTGGGTATCTACTAATTACAGCATCAGCACGTCTTGTACCAGCCTGGGTGTCCTCGGGATAGCCTACCAAAGGAGCAGAAATAGTTTTGCAATGAAGGCAGGTTCAGGGAATGAATGTCTCAGCACTGATCTCCCTACTGCTCTGGCAGAAGGCTTGGAAACTAAGGATCACAATACAGAGAACAAGGATGTTAATTCTGCCTAAATAACAGACTGCATTTCCTCTACCCGGCTGTTCTGGGGAGCTAATTACACAGATTCCCAAATCAAAGAAATACAAAACAGTCTGCAAACGATTGCAATGTTAATGTGTTGGCAGTCCAAACCATGACATATGGTTCTCCAGTATGCCATCCGAGAGAACAGGCTCACGAGCAACACTCATTACGCAAAATAATGTCGTAAATAACAGAAAGCAGCTGATTTTAGAAATGTACTTGAGGTGTCCTCCCCGCTTAGCCCCACAAGAAGACAGTCAGTGCTTCACAGAGCTGCTGCCGGCCTGGTGATAGGTTCCCAAATGTACCTCCCTTGAGGCGGAAGGAAAGTGAATCATATCCAGGCAGGATCCCCGCTCAGGCAATACCCACACACAAACTTTGTGAAAACAGCACTAAGGCATTGCAAAGTCATGATTTCGGCACTAACATTCACTGAGTGCAGTGTGTGTGTGTGTCCCCCACCAGTCCTGCTTTGGAAGCACTCCACCATGGAGTGCCAGCCTTCATGTCACTCATCAGCAGGATATGAACCTCGAAGTTCACCACCCGGACCCCCGTCATGGACCTCATGGAGTGAGGGATGCCTGCACAGCCTGTCTGTAGGCCAGGATTGGGGAGGCGTGAAGACACAAGCGCCCCAAGGACTTTCGCATGCTTTTGCCCACAGCAGCTGCATGGAGGTTCAGTGATCAGCAGTCCCAGCTGAGGTGAGCATCACCCCTGGTGGCACAGGGCTTGGGCCATTCCCCAAAAGTGAGAGCCTGTCTCTCTCCACCTCCTTCACACTGCCCTTGCCCCAGCTGTTCCTCTTCCTCCACCCTGGTAGCACCCCACTTCAGACCTTTGAAACTGACCCATTGCCATCACCCCAGCTCTGGTCAGCTCCCCAGTTCAAGCTCTAACCGCCATGAGCACCTCAGCCCTAGCCCAGTCAGCACACCTAGCCTCGAGGAAAAACCCTGAGGACCACTCCTCCCTGGCAAGCACAGAATTGAATTTACGTGTGCAAAGGTTAAGGCTAGGGATGATTTATTTTCTCCTTACCCTTGGGGCTACAAAGTTCAGCTGCACAGAGCAGCATCCCCGCATTGAGCAGCTCAGGGCACTGAGATTTTGCCCCAGAAGACAAGTAACCTGGGCTCCCCTGCCTGCATCCTCAGCCCATCCTTCTCCTGCCCCATCAGGATCACAGTTTATTATTCCAGGAAAGGCTAAAGGGGCACAGTGCCATTGCAGTTGTCTGCCCTGCTGCACACTGAAATCCCCAATTCTAGTGTGCTGATGGCATTAGGATGCCTTCCTCTCACTCTGCCTGTGTCTGGCATTCAAAAAGGCAAATAGAACACCAGTATCAGCACAGAGGAAAGCTCAGAGAAGCCACAGAAGCCTTGTGCCTCTTGGGAAGGAGACAGCAGATAAGCAAGATTAGGGAATTTTGCATAGCTTAACCTGCCAATTTCTGTAGAAAGGAAATGTAGGCAGTGACTGCATCCCTAATTCGGAGGAAAAGCCTTTGAAATGCCTGCCAGGCGAAACATGTTAAGATACAGGCTGCTTTTCCTCTGTAAGAGGGTGCAGTGCAGGGAACAGCCCACCTCTGCAGAGCCCACCCTGCACCAGGCACAGCTTGTGGTGCATAGCTGGACTATGATGAGCCCTGGAGCCAGGTAAAGCAGGCCTGATCCTGCACTACAAGCTCCAGCTACTGGTGGGGTTCATAACAGGGAGATCAGCTGCAAGGTGCTCTGTTAGAGACCAGACCAAAAGATGTCATCAAGAATTGGTGTCCCAGCAAAATCTGAATATTTTTTTTTCCACCTCTTCTTTTTTTCTTATTTTTTTTTTTGTTGTTGTTGAAAAGAGCAGACCTGAAAGCTAAAATATTTGAAACAGGGTAGAAAAGGGTTGGATTTGGGATTTTCTCTGGAGAAAGCATTTAGCTTTTTAGAGGAAAATGGTTCATTTTCAGCTTTCCAACAGAAAGGCAGCTATTCCATGGGGAATACCAGCATATACCCGCTCTGACACCTAGTCTCACAGCAGCAGGTATGTTTTGCAGTGGTAATGGCTTTGTCCTGCAGGAACATGATATTAGAGGGGCCACCCAGCATCACACAACTGTGCTCTCAGTAGTCTCACACCCCTAGGAGAAGAAGACATGCCTGTCACTGTCTTCTGCACTGGGACGAGGGGAGATGCCAGCATCTCTCCCCTAAAGCAGAGTCCCCAGCATCCTCTCCCTGCTCCTGGCCATGGCACCAGAGGATGAATGCTGATTTCTGAGTGAGCTCTGTGTGAGCAAGCACACAGTGAAGCTCACGAGGGCTCTGCTCATTAAACCCATGGGAAGCATACTGGGAGAAAGGGCAAAAGCACTGTAATACTAAGTTGCTGCTGTGTGATCAGCTCCATGCTGGTCCAGCCCAAGTTGTACAGTGTCACCAGACTGCAGTGTTGGTAAATACTTGGTATTATCACTAACAGCTGTTAGCTAACACTAACCTCAGATTTGGCTGGGGATGGTGCCTTGAAAGCACAGAGCCAGGTGTAGGCAGTTTAGCAGAGCTGGGGAGAAGCTGTGAGTAAAGAAAATTTGTCAGAGAAAAGTTAAATATCACCTAACCCCCAGCAGTCCAAAGTACTAGATCAGCTGCTATAAAAGGTGAAATTAAACAAGTCAATCTGTAAAGCTGTGCCATTTTATGCCAGATAAAGGAGCTAGCCTCTCATCTGCTGGACTGTTTCATCATTTGCTTTTCCAAGAATCTATCTCTCTGCTAGTAATGATGTCAAATAAATCTTCACTAAAATGTAAAAATGTTTATGATTAAGTATATACTGACCTGCTCCTTTATTAAATGAGGACAATAGGATGATGCCCTGATATTTGCTAATGGGTTACTCCCATCTAACCTTTTCTTGTTCATCCAGATCATCTGTTTTCATTTCATTGTAAAATAGTTGCCAATAAAATTAAGTTAATTAAATTAAAGGTCTATTATGTTCTTCAAAATCAGGCTGAGACCTTTTTTTTTTCCCTCAGTCAATGCAATGAGAAGATTTTTGATAGGGCAGCTGGGAAATCTGGAGCAGATTCTCATCTGCTCTAAATTGGTTTAGCTTTCCAGAAATCAATAGTACCTCATCATCGTACCCCAGCTGTGGGCCTCAACCCTGATGTGTACAAATAAGCTTCAAGCCTGGTTTTGGGCCAAGATTTTGATCTGGAATTACTCCCTCACACCATCTCAAAGACCTTGTCTACTTATCAAAGTGTTGTAGCAGTGACCTATACCATAAGTGGTGTGGTTACACCCTGATCTCTTCCCTACGTAAATACCCCCATTCCAGTATAAATATGACCTTTCAGATTTAACTTTAAATGTGAGATGTTCCCAAGAGGCATAAGTGAAATCAATAAGAGTCTAATGTCACACAGTAGTGTCTGCATGAAGCTGCCTGCTTTGGTTTTCTGATATAAAACAGCTTTCTGCATTTTTTTTCCAGTAGAGAAAAGACCTTAATATCTCATTCAGTGATTATTTAAATAAAAAAGCAAATAGAGGAGGAATGTTCTACATCTTCACAAAAAATCCTGTGCTCTAGCTTTGAAATGCCATTCAAGTATCCTAAGAACTAGTACTGGATATTACAACTATGAATGGTTTTCATTTGCGGACAACTCTTTCACCTTGCCACATCTTTGAAATTGATTCTCATTTCTGGTCCAGGCTTCCAGTAATGTTTTTCCCAAATCAGCTGCGGCTTAGAAAATGACATTTAGCTATTCCATCCTTAATGAAAAGGCTAAGGCTGATAAGGCAGGGTGCCCATAGCTTATTCCCCTGCCTGACTGTGGGACAAATGCGTTGTAAAGAGCTGAGTGTGCTACCCACACAGTTGAGGGGAGCTCAAAAATCCCCAGCATGACTCTCGGCTGGTGTGGTCCCCAGTTCTGTCTCACCACCTATTCACACGCATTGCTTCTGGCACATCTGATAAAAACACTACGGGGAACAGCCTTTCATGTGGTGGGGCAGGACAGATGCCTCCAGTCAGTCAGTGGAAGATGCTAGGTTGCAGACAGGGGCTCCAGCCCACCCAAGAGAGAGCCCTGGGGCAAGACATCTCATAGGAGACATACAAATTCACTTGCACATCCTAAACGGTTGCAACTAGTAGGTAAGCTGCTAGCAGCACTGGGGATATGGCTTGGGAAGGTTTGGGGGCTGCAGTAGGAGGCTGGCCTCTCAACCACCAGGAAACCTTGGACCGCAGCCTTCAGCAGCAGGAAGTGTGCCCTGCCTGGTGGAAACTCTACACTCTGGCAATCACAAAAGGCTGTTGGGACTGGGAAGCGCCTTCTCCAGGCACAGAGGACTGGCAACCGCTTATGTAAAACACATGCTGCCACATGGTCAGGGATGAAAGGGGCATCTGCCAGAGCAGCTGGGGACTACCTCGGGGAGGCTTTCCAAATGGTATTGGGCTGCAGTCCCATAGATTCCTGGAACTTGCCAAGCATTTTCCTTCAGTCTCATCTCATAAGGTGGGGATGAGACCTGCCTTTCTACAGCTGAAATGGCAGGCCTTGGGAAGACAAAGAGTATTGTATGTGTCTCAGAGTCACAAGATATTCTGATAACCCTTTGGATGGCATAAAGAAGTGGGCTTGCTCAGATCATCCCATTTTCCTTTTCGTGTTTTAGTGTCTTCCCCCCAATAATAAAGACTGCAGGCTGCAGGTTTTTCTGTAAAGTTCTTATAGGGCTAGTGAGAATGTCAAGAATAAACTTAACCAAAACACCATAATCTAGCTTGGGTGACAGTGCTGGATGCTTCATTCAACTTGAAACCTCCCTTGGTACTCTTTCTGAGTGTTCTGTCAGAAATCATCTATAAACCCTTAACTCATCATATCAGTACTGTTGTTATATTTGAATCTCCAGCCCTTTGTTAGCAATCATCCTGAAGAGCTGGTGCACGAGTAGAAAGTGTTTTAATTGTCTTCCTGAAGGCTTGATGGCAAAGTTAGCACAATCCCCACCAAGCCTAGACAAACTCTGCTATGAAAGGAAGGCAAACAAAGACTGCAAGAGATCCTTCACAGAGACTGAGAGGACAGAAAACGTTTACCCAAAAACCTTAAGGCAAACTTGGGAATTAACACTGAACAGCTTTGTGTGGATTTCCAAGTGAGAGACTTTGTAAACAAAGCTTTATTTAACTCTCTGCTGTCACCATTTCTAACAGTGAAACAGCTCCTAACCCTAATTAACTCAAACTGTTTGACATCTTAGAAAAGCTTTCTATCAGCCAAACCTCCAGTGGAGGTCAGAAGTTTCTCTTTTCTTACTTACAAGTTTTTCAGTTTACATCAGGCATTGTATGAACTACATGCAACCTCACACAAGATCCAGCAACGTGTTTTGTTCTGAGAGTGCATTTTTCTAGGATAAAATCTAGAATAAAATAAAACCCTACAAATTTCTAGCTGTAAGCAGAAAATCCCAACTTCTTTTCACACTCAAAGGATATGAAAATGAATACACAAGGTATGGTTACACCATCAAAAGGCAAGGCAAAATTATCCCTTGCATAGTGTTCCAAGAGTGTGAAGGATGAGAGGTCAGGGTCAGACCTTCCTAAGAGCTGATCTCCTCTCTGCTACTGAGCAAAGATGTAACGGAGAGATCCAGAAGTTTCTTGCCATGGCAGTCCCTACTCAGGCTAGAGACTGCTTAAGGACAGAAAGTTTAACACTCTTTTTCCTCAAAGGATCTTATCATTCATATTTGGGTTTCCAACTCTAAACAGTCTCTGAAACGATGCAAACAGGACTTGGTTGGTTGTTGCCTGTTAATGATTCCAGTGCATGCAGTTTCATCAGCTCTGTGCAGAACTTGATTTTGCTGATCAATCACGCTAAGCTGATGGAAAACACACATTATCAATTTCAAGAACCATAAAGGTGAGCTTCTTCCCAGGGGATCCATACCCCTCCTGTAACTGTCAAATTAATGGAGTTACATTAGGGTAGAATTCACGCAAATTAAGAGAACACTTGCTTGGCAATTTACGTGCTATATCAGGAAAACATTACCACTTGTGACATAGAATAGAATCATAGAATGGTTTGGGTTGGAAAGGATCTTCATCTAGTTCCAACCACCTGCCATGGGCAGGGACACCTTCCACTAGACCAGGCTGCACAAAGCCCCATCCAACCTGACCTTGAACACTGCCAGGGATGGAGAAATCACTTTTGTCAGCCTGTGCTGACTGACACCTTTGTAACTCAACAGTGTTTTTGATGACATCCTTAGGTAATGACAACATGAGGAGAGTTACACCACTGAAAAAAAAGACAGCATTTTCTGTCTGCAGTGCACATTAAATATCAGTGGTGATGACTTCCATGGGGTTATCCCTGTGTAGAAGTGAAGCAGAAGAGCTCAGAAGCCTGCATTTTTGTCACGGCAAAGCATAGCTTTACAGTTACTTCCAGTCATTCACACAGAAACAGCATCTTGAGGTGCTTTACTATATTACAGCTTACAAAGCAAATGGTGGAAATCACAGGGTGCCACAGGTAATTACTGCTTCTCATCATGTGAAGCCTCAGAGCCACAGCTAGGAGACTTTGGTGTCAGTGAGAAAGGGAAGGGGATGCTTATACCCATACCTGATGTGCTCACAGAAGGAACAGGGATGAACAACAGACACAGCAGCAGAATGACTGTTCGGTTGACACACTGGAGTGAAAGAATGCCATACAGAGGGACCCTGACACACTTGTGAGGTGAGCTGATGCCAACCTTAAGAAGTTTAACCGTGACAAGTGCAAGGTTCTACACCTGGGTCAGAGCAATCCCAGGCATAGCTACAGGTTGGGCAGAGAAGAGATTCAGAGCAGCCCTGCAGAGAAGGACTTGGGGGTGTTGGTTGATGAGAAAAT